>OMKP01017277.1:8496-15996 GCA_900302375.1 Bathygadus melanobranchus
GGGGGGGGGGGGCAGTTGGCTGTGGGATAGAGTGAGAAGGACTGTCCACTCTACCTCTACCACACAGCCCAAATGTAGAAGAAAGCTTACCAGAGCCAATTGACCCAGAGGAATGGGGTCCCTCCATCTCAGCAGCCAAAACTGAGGAACCATGTTCATCAGAAAACCCGCCTAAAGACAGTAGATGAAAGGGAGTAAAACATGTATATTAGCAATAAATCAACTTAAAGACATGCATTTGGATCTTTAATGTTTTTAGTAAAAAATGTAATCATTACTAGAATAACACAGAATGGTCTTCCAAAATGGCCATACATCAATACAAAGATATGCATAATTTAATTATTTGGAATAGCTTCTTTCAAAGTCAATCATTAATACTAAATCAGCATACACATTTGAATATAAAAATGACATGTAAAGGGGGAACTTTTATCTTACATTGACTTTAATTTAAGGGGTGCCTTATCTGCTCGAGATGCCACGGTTCACCGCAATGGCAACTTTTCAAATACCTTATCAATGTACACACACGAGCAACCTGGTTGACCGCCTGCTTTCCCACCCAGTCTCTTGGTATTAGACAAGTAATAGACCGACAATTATTTTACTCTTAGCGCAAACCAATGCCGCAATGTAACTGTTAACATAAATCAAAGAGGCAAAGAGACAGCAGCAGCTGCACATGACTAATTCAATACACATACAAGACGTTTTGACAGCATTATTCCGATGTTGTAATTACTCAGGCGTCGCCTATAATTGCTGCAAACGCCAAACAGACCTAAATGTGTGGTTAATTACAATATACATGACGGGACAGAAGGCATAACCCATTAGCGAGTTGACGAGTTGTAGCCCCCACGTAAAAGTTGAGCATCAATTACAATTCGCCATTAATGTGTTTTTTTTGTTTAGTAACGCGATCAATTAGTTGTCATTTACTTACACAAAGTGCAACTGAGCCAACAGGTAAACATTTAGCTCCCTTTGGTCGGGATTGAGCTCGGATAGGACGCTGAGACTACAGCTTCAAATTAAAAGCCTAGTTATGTCTCGTTTCACGCGTAGCGACCCAATGCGTGGATCATGTCGAATTCAACCAAATAAGACTTAATTAAACATAGAATAAAAACACTGATAGGTGAAAACCGTACTAAGGACGACTTGGAGGAGGGGGGGAATGTGGCGATGCTAGCTCGCACAATAATGTTGTTGTTAGCTTAGACGCTAGCTAAGCGGGAATGCTAACAGACTTTAGTTAGCGCTATGCGTGTTTAGTGCCGATAAACACGAGCTGTGGCTACAAGCGACCGTTTACGGTTAACAAGTGTGCCTCGCCGCGTTCGCCACGGTTCAATGGAAAGTAACCTATTGACGGGGATAGTTTTCTAGCCACATCGGCTAGCCGAGGCTAGCAGCATTACTTACCTCCAGGAGAGGAATACATTTTGTCGAATTAAGCGCACGTCGCGGACGTATGGATAATCCACTCTATTCCTGCCACGCGTCTCCGAAACACATACGTGGTATAGTTTAGATAGAAATATATACCCACGCAAAAAAAAGTTAAAGTTACCAGATCCGGTAACAACAACAACAAACAACGGCACAGTTTCTTAGTCAAGTAGTAAATTGCACCACGAGAGCGTTCTCATCGTCGACGGCGCAGCCCCATCCCCCCAACACACAGCACGAGCGCCGGAGAGGGAAAAAAAAAAAAGAGAAAAGAACCCTCGCGAGCGAGGTTTGGGTGGCCGTGCGTATGACGTCACGCGTAACCTCTTGTCCTCGCGAAGCCTCGGCGTTTGCTTTGAACGCGTAGCCGACCCGTGTTTTGTGTGATGTACAATTTCCCGCTGCACTGTTTTGGGAAATTTATCGGCGAGTTTAAATTGGCCGAGAAGAACCCCTAAAGCGACAACTACATGTAGATAAACCAGAGCCAATCAGAACCACAGGAAGAAGATTATGTTAGAAAATTACCAAATGGCGTAGTGTTTCCGGGGTTGGCAAGTTATTAATTATTTTAGCCTACATCATATTTGTATGCTATATAAAATAATAATAGGTAGACCTACATGACAGAGATATATTTTCTCCTAATTTTATTGACGCTACATATGGTGGTCAATTCATATTGCTTGAATTTAAATAAAATAAGCCTAGAAAATAATGCAATTAAAGGAACAATTTAGTCAAGTTAATGTACAATAACATAACGTTTATAAATGCACTTTCACGTATGCATACCGATTTTTATTTCATGAATTTAATTTCAAATCCTTCCTCCTTACACATTTTACCGCCTGTATCTATTTAGTTTGGACAACAGGTGGTGCTATTCTACCATGGAATATGCCATTTGGGGAAGAGTCGTATTGCGACTGAGTCTGGACATTTATTTATTGGGTGCGATTCGATTGATTGATATTTCTGCAATTAACTTTTTAATAGATTAATGGTTGAATAATTGATAAAAGCATTCAAGGAGAAATGTAGGTAACTGGAGGGAATTTAAGGATAAATAATAACAATAACATATAAGAGATTTGGTGTTATTAATTTATGTTATTATATGGGCCTTGACAATGTTGTGTTCCTCTTGAAGACTCGTGTGCTGATATATGGATATTTAGGAATTGTTGTACATAAATCCATCAAAGGCCTACAAATAAATAACAATATAGACTAGTACGCAATGTATAGCTCTTGGTTGAAATGTAATCATTAACGCTAATGTAGGTCTACAATAAATTCATAGTAATCGCTATTACTGGACCAGTGCCTCCTTTTACGCATATTTGTCCTCCAATTCTGAATTGTAATGTAGACCTAATATATAATGGTTTATAGTACTATTGATAGATATGAGAGAGAAAAAACATGACAATAGCCATGCAGTTTCCCCCTATAGGCAAACTGGGTGTTGCTGTTGTGTGCGCGCGCTTCGGCCAATGGAACCAGATCCTCCCCGCAGTGCGTAAGAGCGCAATTTAGGATTTAACCAAGTCTTTGCTGCGGGGCTGGTTGCAGTCTTCAACAGAGCCCGTCAGCGTGAGAGCCATCACAATGCCAGTGTAGTTTTCAAGCATCGGGGTTTAAACATCTTTTGGAGTCAGCGTGTACTTTTTTTGTAAAAACAACGCGGTTGTTCCGAACTATGACTGGAGTATTCGACCGAAAGATTTCGAGTGTCAAGCCTTCAGATTTCCAAAGCTCTTTTCAACTTTCTACCATGCATCACCCGTCTCAGGAATCTCCTACTTTACCCGAGTCGACGGCCACGGATTCTGGCTACTACAGTCCTGCGAGTGGAATTCCCCATGGCTATTGTTCGCCCAATTCAACTTCGTATGGAAAGCCTCTGAATGCCTATCAGTACCAGTACCACGGCGTAAATGGATCCGCTGGAAATTATACTGCAAAAGCCTACCCAGATTACAGCTCTTACACGACCTCTGCCTACCACCAGTACGCTGGGACTTACAGCAGAGTACAGCCCCAACCAAGTCCGCAGGGTACGCTCGAGTTTTTATGATAATTATAGCATACAGTGCAATGACTTAACGTGTTTAAAACCTCCTGATTAACTATTGAACAAAACGGCAAATATATCATTGGCCTATCTTAATGTATTAAGACGTCTAGAGAATAGCCTACTTTTGTTCGTTCAGCTCAAAAAACGAAACGCGTGTGCGTATCGTTGAAAAACGCAGTTACAGACCAGAATGGGATTATTTCAGTTATAAAATAGTTTTCGAATTGAAATGAAGAGAAACTGAGAAATGTAGATTTTTCGCCCAATTAAATGCAAATACGTCATATTTCGGGGCCAAAAAAAGACACAATAATTGTTATCACCATTCATAATGCTATTCGTATTATGTGCGTTATTATTAACAGTATTGTTGTTATAATCACTGTGTGTTTAACAGAAAAAGAAATCGCAGAGCCCGAGGTGAGGATGGTGAATGGCAAGCCCAAGAAAGTCCGAAAACCGCGCACCATCTACTCCAGCTTCCAGCTCGCCGCGCTGCAGAGGAGGTTCCAGAACACACAGTACCTCGCGCTGCCCGAGAGAGCCGAGCTCGCCGCTTCTTTGGGTCTAACGCAAACACAGGTACGCAGATTTGAGAAGATTATGTCTTTATTTTAACCCTTTGTCATATAACTAAAGGCCTATGTGTGGCCTGTATTATGCACTATAAGCCTAGAGTCTATGTTTTATGTTTTTCGTTTTTGATATTCATATTTGTCTTTTTTTTTTCCTCTCCAATTTTTCCAGGTCAAAATCTGGTTTCAGAATAAGAGATCGAAACTGAAGAAGATCATGAAAAACGGCGAGCTTCCACCCGAGCACAGCCCCAGCTCCAGCGACCCAATGGCCTGCAACTCCCCACAGTCCCCGGCCGTTTGGGACACACAGGTCCCGCCCAGGCCCCACAATTTACCGCTTCAAAACATCAACACGACGACCTCTAGCTTTTTGGAGAATGCCGGGTCATGGTACACGTCTTCGGCCGGTGGGTCGATGAATTCTCATCTTCAGACCCCCAACTCATTACAGCACTCGTTGGCTCTTGGAGCGGGGACGTTATACTGAATTTCTGATGTTCATTGAAATATTTTTTTTTTTCCTTCTATGGGACTCATGTTAAAAATTTCAGAGGAATATGCAATGTATTTGATTACAGTCATAGAGGAAACGTGTAAAATGTGTAAATGTGTGCATGTAATTTATTGCATTTTGGAAGACTATTAAACGTTTTAAATGGACAATGGATTAAACATTCTGTATGCTAGTAATGACCTTGTTGTGGTTGTTATTTTAACCCACAATTACTATTTTAAGCCTGAGGCAGTAATTTTCGCAATTGTAAATCGCATTCGATTGCAACGAATTTGAGAATTTAATAAGCGTAAATCGGAATCAGTTTCAAAGTTAGAAAAATAAATAATTTAAGATGCAGTTAGACCTACATTTAAAAATGTAATTGAATTGATCCTCCAAGATAAACCTGCAACCGAATTTCACGACACGCAAGTCAACATACTGGCATGCTTAATTCTTGAATAGCCTTGGCCTAAAAAGTGACTATCTTAGTCCTATATGCTGACAGGTGTAGCCTTACATTTGAAAAGATGATACAGCCAAAGGTTGCATAACCTAAACAACACCAGCCGAAAAAACATGAACATTTGTAACACGTTGAAGTGAAAAATGTACACATGTCGAAATATATATTTTTTCTAATAGAAGATAATTTTATGGAAGCGTCTATGCCATTTAATACCAGCTAGGCCTATATCTTAATTATTGCGTTTTGATTTCAATGAAAATGGGGAATTTTGAATTTTTTTTGCATAGCTTCCCAAGACAAATAGACTCCCATTAAAAGCCAATAACCATAATCATATCATTTAAAATATATATTATTTTTCACATTATCATTATCATTATTATTATTATTATTATTATTATTGTTATTATTATTGAAAGTCTATTATTATTATTATTGAAATTCTATTGAAAGGGGGAAAAACAAATAAGGAAATAAGGAAATAAAGAAAAATACATAAAAGTCTGGCTGTTGCAGGTCTACAGTCTGCAGTCATGTTCCCTTTGTACCCCCTACAATTATTGCTTTGAATGGCAGAGAGGAGGCGAGGGGGCGGCCTGGAGATCTGAGACAATCCGCATTCCTGTGGGGGTAGACCGGCTCCAGAGCTGTGCCACTCCCGATTGCAGCCCACCTTCCGGGTAAAATAAAACCCTTCACATTTCACCACGTTAGCAACCAATACTATCAGTGCTGACACTGAGAAATCACTGAACACAATGCGAGCCATGTTAAAGATTTAGAGCTACGAAAATAAGATGCACTATAAGCCTGTGGACGGAGCAAAATATAGCCTGCTTTTACCAATTAAAAACCCCATCCCCCACCTGCTCAAAACACACGCATACGCGCACGCACGCACACACACGCGCGCGCGCGCACACACACACACACACGCACACACACACTGACTACGGTCTTCATATCCACCTGACTAAATGTCTCTTCCTCACTGATAGTCTTCTAGTTACAGTTTCTAACAATATTTTATTTTAAGTTCAAGTGTCAATGTTAATAAACAACGTAGACCATATTTCTATAGGCCATATTACCAGTATGTGTTAGCTAGGCCTATATGTTGCGGTGGGTTAGCAGAAATGAAACGGATGCTTGGTATTCATTTCTGATAGCAATCATGCAAAACACACGCGGGCACCCGCATTCACGCGGGTTTCTCTTGCACGAAAATAACACAAATACACGTGCACACAGGCTCGCGAATTGACGCACTCCCAAACGCACACACGCGCACATACATACACATGTGCGCATAAAACACCAGTGCCATTATATCGAGGGCCCCCGATTATTTCCAACCGAACATTTTCCACTCAGCTAGTTCCCCTTGCAAATCGAGTCTAAATAATGACAGTTAGCTTTACTGGACAGCTTCAACTGTAACACTCCACAATAATTATTCTCCAGGATTAGGCCCCATTATCATAATCTGGACATTGACAATTATCTATAATTTGCAAAGATGCGCTTGGTTCTTGATTGCAGAGGGCTTTTTTTTTTCCAAGCTCGCCATCACTAAACAGTGACAGTAATAACAGCTAATTTTGCAGGCAATATATAAGACCTACCGGAGTGTGCAAACACTCTCACACCTGGATTTGCTTATTCAACCAGGAGCAGTAAAACTGTGCTTCGCCGGTACCGTCCAGCCTTTCGTCTGTTTTAGAGAAACGCGGAAAGGTAAGGACAACCTTATTATTTCATATTTTGGGTAAATATCGATATAGACGATGCTGCTATAGGTGACGCCATTTAGCTGCATTTTACAATCGGTTTTTTTTCCGCAAGAAAATACGCAGGCCTATGTTTTTGACGGAAGGTATTTTTTTTCGCATCAAATTAGATTCCTCTAGCATGTGAATTGGATTTGTTCTAGAGAAAGAAAACAGCACAACCGTGATTTTTGCTTTGCAGTGTCTCGTGCATTACAGTAACAGACAGCTCTAAAAACTAATCGGATGCCAAATGTGATAGCCAGTAAGGTTTGTGGAGAAACCGGTTACTAAGCTGTATCGGTGATTCCTGCAGAGACCACACAGACCACCTATAGTGTTGACAAACGTCCCACCCTAAAATCCTCTTCCTTTCTCTCCAGCCCCCCCCCCTCTCTCTCCCTCTCTCCCTCTTTCTTTCTCTCTCTCTCTCTCTCTGTTTGTCTCCGTCTGTCTATCCTATTTCTCCCTCCACTCCCTCCATTTCTCTTTCTCTCTTTTTCTCTCACTCTCTCTTCTCTATCTTTCTCTAATTATCTACACAACATAGCTATCTCTATAATATATCTATAATTTATCCATCTACGTTGTACATCAAGGAAAATATATAACATAGTCTGTGTGGTATAGGCTATAACATATGTTGT
>OMKP01017277.1:18496-22148 GCA_900302375.1 Bathygadus melanobranchus
ATTGAAGCCCATAAAAAATCAATGTACTCTATAAAGATTGACACCCCAAACTGTTTAATACACGCCGGCTCTGTCATAGTTAGAATATTGCTCGTAATGGCATGTCAATTAAATGCTAATTACAACTTTCAAGCAGACTGCCTAATTCCACGAATAGTTTGTGAGGATTCCACGGTTGTGATTACACCCCGGGCATAAAATGGTTTTGTGGGAACTGAGGGGGGGTGTTATGGTTAAGCAAAATTGGGCAGCACAACGCAAACAATAAAACGAAAATGAGCAACATTCCAATTATCCATAATCTCTCTCTCTCTCACTCTCACTCTCTCTCTTTCTCTCGACTTAAATTCACCTTCGGGGATTTAAACAATCGCGAGTTTGTGTTTTAGCTGGCTGAAATCACACATATAGATTGGGCATTCGGTGGCACGTCGTATTTAAAAAACGGAAAGAAAAGGCTGTGTCTTACCTGCGCCGTCTAACCTCGTCTGTCCTCCCGTATTGTTATAAGATGGCAGATAGGGGCTGTGGTGCGAATGGCTCACATAGGAATACGGTAACGACCTGTTGTACGAATTGGTCCCGGGGTACGGGGAGTTGTCGTGCTGAGGGTGGTGAGGGTGCGAACCCGAGTGGAGACAGTGCAGCGGGTAGTGGCTGGCAGCCATCGACGGGGAGCTCTGCTGTGAGTGAGACTGCTGACCAAACTCCATGAAAGCAGACTTGGACGAGTCCTGGGCTTCCAGACCGTCAGCCATCGTAGTCATGGTCATCATCAAATTTTCTGCCTTGAGAGCACTCACCCCCTCTCTCAAGTCCAAATCGGGTTTCTCTCTCGCTGCGCCGTTGTCGCTCCCTCTCCACAGCGATGAGATATTCTCCTATTAACACCCGAGTTTTTTCCCTGCTTCTTCTCCTGTAATATTCTCATTTAATGTAGCGGAAGGTGGGTATAAGTTAAGGTAGGAGATTTTAAGGTGGTTTCTGTTAAAATTGAGCTCTTGCTTTCAGACGATGCAGACACTACAAGTAAAATGGTTTGTCTCCAAAGGGCAGCGCCTTCCGATTGGTCATTCAACCCAACGTCATCAATGTTCTCTGTGCTTCACGGAGACTTCAGTTTGAGTTAACCCACCTTACCAGCTCCCACCACAGCCACAGCTACGGGTGAAATAATACATGGCGGAAGAGACGCATGTACTGACAAGCATGCGCTCTAATCTCGTAAAAACCAGCTCTTCGAGAATCACCAAGTCGATTTTTTTACGCGAACCCTTAAATTACGCACGATGCGCAATAGTGTGCGCTTGGAATTAGCCTAATGAGCAAACATCCATACACACCTTCTCTGCGCAAGTAGGGGATTTTTAGAGGCTTTAGCGGGCACATGATTAAGTGTGTTCTGACAATTCAATATAGTGCACCACGTGACACATCAAATAACAATGCGCCCTAGGGACAATAGTTTATTTTCCAGTTAGAGAGAGCGAGAGAGAGAGAAGGGGGTGGGGGTGGGGGGTTATCATTTTAACTTGACAGTCTCAATTGCAATATGAGGCCACACACACACACTTCGATACGAAATTATAATTATAGTCTACTTTGCGTATTAACTTGTAGCCCATTCTCAAATCAGGAATCCCGTTAGTTTGTTAGTGCAATCTGTATTGAAACCATACGCCTCAAGACATTTTTACCCGTGTCAATGAAACATAATAGTGCTCTCAATTAAGTTGCAAGCAGAACTTCTATTGGCTACAAAATGTAGCTATAAAAATAATAAAATTGTGAACAATTTGCCTCTAATGATTATGTACATGGTTTATTTTGAAGGGTAGAATAAAAGTGCATATAGCATAAATTATCCCCTAATTACTACTGTGTCCTTTCAATTATCCTCTTATCAAAAATGGCTGCCTAAATGAATCATTTAGCTTCAATTTTCTCTATTTCTGTAACAGGAACTTGGTAGCCTACTGCTATTATCGCCAACTACGCTTATTATTTACTTGGTGGTATTTAAATGTGTACAACCTAGTCGAATTATCATTTTACAGCCGTTGGTCGAGGAAGAAACACTGGAGCGGTTGCATAGAGATGCCGATGATATAATAGGCATATTCTATATTTATATAGCCTATGTTTCTCCAAGATTACAAATATTTTCATCAACGGGAGATACAGGTAAGAATTGAGATTTTCTTTTTTGCGTTTCGTTTCCTATAGGCCTAATTATTTACATAGTTATTGCCACCGGAGTATCAGGCGGTTTAAGGCAGGCAACTAATGATTTTGCACACCTTGGTCACTCCTCGCTGATCTTAAGTAAATTCCTCAGCCCCCCGTTCCACCTCGACACGCAGAAGAGAAACCAGATCCGCTACCTTTTTTCGAATCGTCTTGGAGTGCGTGGTACTACACATGCTACGCGCACGTATATGTCGCTCGCGTCCCAATATAGGCCTACACGATTTGTTAGGATGACATTTTCCTTAGGCCACAGGGTTACGTGCGCCAGCTTCAGTATAACACCTTTGAGCATTGGGCCACGACAATACATTTGGCACGTCACGTCGTCACGTCGTGTGGCCTGTTTGAGTGTTGATGAGTTATCAGACCTAATGACTTCCTACAGATTCGATATGAGAAATGTAGCATACACTAGGCCTACACGCCTATCATTGTTTCGACATTAATATTGTCATAGAATATTTGGCATGGTGTACGTTGATGAAAATAATTTTCACATTTTAACATCTTTGTGATATCTAAGATGAACCTATCAGATGAATCGATCTATATCTACATCTATATCTATATAGGCTATATATCATATGAAGGAATTCCACACTTTTTGTTTTAAGAACGACGTTTTGAGCTACCGTCTACCTTGGGATATATGGCCTATAGAGAATTATATTATATGGACACAAATAATGTCAATCATAAAATGGAAAACGTTAAGCTGCACATTTATGAATCATATTGCCCATAAGTAGCCGATTGACCTTCAGCACAATCAATGTAGTTTAACCGAAGTGGTCTTCCAGCTGTCCTATAACGCTGATGAATGACTCTTTAAAATCACTCGATGGTTGTATCAAGGCCTGGGATTTCCCTGACACACACGGCGTATAGGACGTTAACCCGAGTATGTGTAGCCTACTCCTATAGCTATAGCGTTATTCTAACGTTATTCAGTCATACAATACATTTAATACAGTTGAATCCCAGAGGATAGCCTACCCAATGAACTAACTTAAACGCTCAATTACTCTTGTGTGGCCATGTGCAACATTAATGCGCAACAGACATATCCCGACATGTCATAAACACGATGGCGTTGTCCATTTTTTTTCATATTGTGTTATTGAATGTGAAAAAGGCAGAAGGAAAAACGACGCGACACCGTCTGGTTTAGGTCTGTGCGCCATATGTTAAGCACATGCGCCAACAACAGTGCGTTCCCGCAAGACACGGTCGCATGCAGAGTGCCTGCGACACATGCGGTCGGTCGCTTTGACAGCTATTAACTTGCATGCATGGAAAAAAGCCACCTCTTGGCTATAAAGGGCTGGAGAGACGCTGATACTTGTCATTGCAGTTGGAGGCTGCGACTCGAGGCAGTGAAATATGTTGTCCCCCCCCCAAC
>OMKP01017281.1:2220-21944 GCA_900302375.1 Bathygadus melanobranchus
CAGATGTGCTGGGAACCCAAGCACAATTCTCTCTCTCTCTCGCTCTCTCTCTCTCTCTCTCTCTCTCTCTCTCTCTCTCTCTCTCTCTCTCTCTCTCTTTTTTTCTGTCTCTCTCTCTCCAGACAGGTGCAGCCACACACACACACACACACACACACACACAACAAATACATCCATATACATCCCAACGTCATTGATCACTGTAATGGTAAAAGCGGTAAATGGACTGCATTTATATATTTCTGACCTTATATAGCACTTTACAACGAGTGCCTCGCATTCACCCATTCATTCACCCATTCATACACACATTCATAGTCACTGCCACTGTTGTACGGCATGGATGTAGTTCTTTTATGCTTTCTATTTGTGTTTATTTCTTGTTTTGGGACTTTTGAAACTCACCAGTTATCAAAGGTCGGGGTCTTTAAATACTGTCTCACTTCTTCCGAAACCTCAAGAGAGCTGGATACATGTAAAAAACAAATAAACAACAAAAAAAATTACGACACTTATGCTGTTACAGGTCTTTCATTCATCTAGCGGCCATATTAGATCAGTAGCTGGTTGAGGAAACTGAATGTGGATTCATGGCCTCTAGGTCATATATTTAGATAGTTTGTACTTACATTTACATTTACACTTAGGGCATTTGGCAGACACTTTTGTCCAAAGCGACTTACAATAAGTAAATTTGTCTTCTTTAACAACACAGCTCTAGTTCGGTAATAAGTATAACTTGCCTCATCTTGAGGAACTTCTCCTGTACGTGTTGGACCTCCTCCGCGGTTTTCCGTAGAGTTCTCTTGTGGTAGAAGGGAGACGGCTTGTGTGGGCCCTCGGACAGCTCCTTGAAGAGCCCCAGCCAGCTCAGATGCTCCACACTCTGTGGGAACAATGAACGTAACGATTTTCGCTAACCTAGCCTAACCTCATGAATAAGATAGGGGTTTCATCTGGGGTTAAGTATTCTGTCACAGCAGAAGTGAAGGACAGTAATAAGAAGAAGCAGATCATGGGACGTATTTATTACGGGACATATTTATTAGTACTGCATTCCGTACACACTGTGTAGTGTACTAGCTTGCTGCTACAGACCCAAGGAGGTGCAGCGATTGCCAAGTTGTTTGGATAACCAGTTTAGCAGCAATACCGGAGGTCAAGCAAGCGGCCCGTTCCGAACAGGCACATGACTAGTCTAACTATTATGGAAGGAGTCTCTGTGTGTACGTCTGTCCTTCGATTTTCTCTACAACCGTTCATCCGATCAACTTCACACTTGGTGGGCGTATGGCCATGGACCCAAGGAAGTGCAGTGTCGAGTGTGACGTTGTTTGGAAGAGCGGTTCTCGAGAAAGCACTGGAGGTCAAGTGATCGGTCCGGTCAGAACAGGTGCACTTTGAACAGGCACTGCATTAGTAACCATGAATATAAATGCATCCATATATAATGACAAACCCAGAAGCTTTGATATGTTATGATATGATGTATTTGATATTTTACCTCCAGTTTCTCCCGGAACGAGTCCACCTGTTTCTTCATCTCGTAGACGACAGCAGGCGTCTCCCCCACCTCGGTCATTATCTCCAGACCCTGCAGTCTGGTGAATCAAACACCACTACATTAAATACTACAGTACATAAGTACACGCGTACAACTGTCATAGTGGGTAACACCATTTTTTATAAAGATACAAATGTAGAATTCCTTCTCTACACTATGTATGTATACAGAATATATTCCTTTTGTTGTAGTTCTTCTTGAAACACACATTGAATACACATTCAATGTAGAACCTCTTGTTAGTTATAAAAGTTCAGTTGTCGGATGCATATAGTCTCCAAAAAACAAAACCGTAAAAAGAAATAACGTTGGCCTACCTTTTCTCCATAGTGGAGAGGTCAAATCCGAGTGCCACCGCAAGCTCCACACCTACAGCGTACGTATGAAGGAAAAACAACAAGACAGTCAGAACCCACGGAAAGCACAGTTACATTAGCCTTATACACCTAGTAGCAGCCATCTTGGTTTAGAACCAAGATGGCCACTCAGTGCCAACGATAGAGATAGGCCTACCTGACAGCTCGCTGCTGCAGTCTGCGGCCACCACCTCCAGCTTGTAGCAGGAGCTGGGGGTGTTGGGCTCCAGGCGGGGGGAGATGTTGATGATGTTGCCCTTGGGGTTGTACAGCTTCAGGATGTCGTGGGGTCCCGCCTCGGCCGCAGAGCGGAACAAGTCTAGCCAAGAAATGTGAATCATAGGCTACATCAATGGTGTTGTTATGATATTGTTATTGTTCTTACATTGTATAGGCCATGGGCCTGCTTATAAAATGTATGATTCCAACCCTTTATAATGTTATCTTAGATCATTCATTAGTGTTATATTATGTGATGTGATGTGATGTTGTGTTATGTTATGTTATAATATAACCTAATATCTCTATATAACAGTGCTTGTCTAAACCGGGCGTGATTGCATATGAAACGCGGCTTTTAGGCCTACTTAATTTCATATTTAACGTCACTGTCTGACATAATCATGGAGCCACAAGTGAGGAGCTGTCAGCAGCAGCTGCATGGCTCCGCTGTAGCCCGGACAACCTCCTCTAATCCCCTCACGACACGCAGAGAAACTTGTCGCTGTGCAAATACTCAAATATGCGCCATGTGTTTACATTCATAGTCGACTATTCCCGTATCTCGTTTATATAATCAAAAAAAATAACCAACCAGTTTTTGTTCTAGATTTTTGCGGGCGACTCGAGCGATAGTGCAAAAACGGGTTCAGTCACTTTGATGTCTCGTTTAGGATTAACACTTCACGTGCTTTAAGATAGACACAACTTCCAACCTCACAAGAAGTTAAACTCTGGTTATTTAAATCTGTATTAGAGATAAGACATGTATATTGGGTGATTTTGAGACAGATTTCATATCTGAAAACATTTAAGTGTTTATTTCATTCCGAGCAACCTATATAAATAATAATTCTTCTTTTTAAAACCGACAGAAATACAATAACACATTGAAAACGATCTGTTAGCAACACTATTTTAACTTGCCTTTTACATCCTGGGCTGGACAGTCCACCGGGAACTCGGCTTGTTCGGGCCTCCCGTTCACTGTAAAGTAGATGATTTTCGTGGCCATATCAGGGACTCAAGGGTGCTGATGTTGCTGCATTCAAAGGATGCTGTGAACAGAGTCCGTGTGTGATTCTACTCTTGGACATCAATGGAGCGACAATCCCGCCCCTCTCCGCTACCCCCTCCTCATATTACCCTCTCTGCTTCACGACTTACTGTGATTTTAAAATAAAATAAAATATACAAACAGCTGTTCCTCTGATACATTTTGTTCACTTCTTAAAGACGTTTCGAGAGTGAAAGGTCAAGAGCATAAAGACACGTTCGCGTTTTTCTGTGAATTGTGTGCAGGCTGTTATCTACCTCCGAGTTGATAGGTGGCGCTGTTAGATGCGCTTATCACGAAATGGCAACTTTCCTACCCTCTCGGTTTTCGTTGACTGTCACCACATGTCGCCACCGGATGAACACTGAAGAGACCAACGTGGTTCGCGCAGGTTGTTGTGGTTTTACTTGTACCTGTTCTACATTTACTCCTTTATTGAAATAATCCACCGTTAGCAGACATGACAGAAGGCGGTGAATCCGCGACGGTCAAAGCTCCCAAAGAACTGCTGGCTTTGAATCCTAAAGAAGAGTCTGAGTTCAGGAAGAAAGTCCAGTCGGTGAAAAAGCAACGCAAAAAGGTCGGTTACATTTACACACGCACAGGCCTACAAGTGACATTGTGTCAAATAAAACATTTCCTTCGGTTGTGTAGTTCATGCCATTTCAAAACAATTATCTCCTTTCACAGGTCAGCGGTTTGAGCCCTGGTGTGGTTTATGTCGCACATTTGCCCCGATCTCTTGGAGAGAAAGAGCTTAAAATGTACTTCCAGCAGTTTGGAAAAATCTTGAGATTGCGCCTGGCAAGAAGTAAAAAGGTATGCAAAAGACATCTAAACCTCCGTGCTTCAGTGAGGCATTGGGGACGTGCAGCATAGTTAGATTACTCTGTTGTGGAATTGGGCATCAAACTATCTATGCATGTGATTGTGGGATGTGTAGTATATGAAGTGTAGTCGTTCCAGAAGAAAAGACACAAATTCCACAATTATTGATGCACTCTCCCAGCAGAAAGTGTTGAGAACGTATTCACCCAGTGTTTAAAGGGCCCCTGTTATACCACCAGGTGTGAGCTTCAAAATTGTCATCGTGACATAGTGACATCACAAGTGGGAGAGTCCACCCAGATTTATGACGGACAGATAAGCCTACCAGTTGGTACAGTCCACTGGGTAGCCTGTTAAACCGATCTAGTCGTCATACATCTCGGTGGACATGCCCACGTGATGTCACAACGACAATTTTAGTCTGGTAAGGCTTAGTTTGAGCCTGACCGGTTATGTTCCTGCTTTGTTGTTCTTGTGCTAGACGGGTAACAGCAAAGGATACGCCTTCCTGGAGTTTGAATGCGATGAGGTGGCCAAGATCGTCGCTGAGACCATGAACAATTACCTCATGCGAGAGCGGCTGATCAAATGTGAGTATTTTAGTATACAACCCAGAGTGACCTGAATGGGAAATGTAGTTCCTGGGGATAATCCGACATTTCACTAATTATTTATGTGGCACAAACTGAAAATGACCACAGGTGTACCAGTCACCTGGGGGCAGATTACTGTGCCTACAGTGAAGTTGGGGGCGTTAATGCTTATCACCTGCTTTGGCACGCTGATAAAACCCTCGCCCCCACAAACATCTAACAGCAACCCAAGTGGACAACGGTCCTGGTGGTCGTTGTATTTTAGACTGCCCAGAATGAACTGAATGCACTAAGATGCAGGTTAGCCAGCATCTAGTCTCAATAAAAGTCTTAATCATAGTCATAGACTAGCTTAAATCTGAGTGAACAAGGCTGTCTTTCCCTTCATATTTGTTTGGAGCAATCATGTTTCATAGTCAGCGGTAGTCAATTAGTGCAAACACAAACTCGCCCAGCTGCGTCTCCACCCAGAAGTTCTATAATAGGACTGCTGCAGCATCTGAATTCACCAGCATCTGAATGTGAATGTGTGTACTTTTTTCCCCCCCAAGGTTTATTTTAAACTGGTCAGGTTACCACGTAAACGTCAGGGATGCACAATTATTTGCGTATTCCTCAAAATGTCAGTTTTTGACCTGAAGGTCGCAATTCAAACATTCAACAGAAGTAAAAACATTTGATTTAGTCTGTTACATTAAAATAAAATTACAGTTACAACTCGGCAATAACCGCTCTAACGAATCACAGGCATTTCCATTTAAGGGTGCTAGAATCAGATTGGCACCGCAGAGAATAGTGTTGTTTTTTTCCCCTTATAACGGTGTCATGCATTCATCGAATCACTCCCAATATGCTCCTGTCCTTGACTAATACTAAAGTAAAATAAAAATACCAGCTTGGTTCCAGGTTCGATTTCCCCCAACCTCCTTAGCCCTACTTAATAAACCTCAACAAGGAGGCGAGACCACTAACAGTTTTACCCTCGAGTCGCCTGGTTAAAAGTGTCTTGATGAATGCTGAAACGAAATAATACGAATACAACTAATACGCCTGTGATGTTCCAGGTCAACTGATGCCACCAGAGAAGGTGCACCAGAGTCTGTTCACGGGATCACAGAGGAAGTTCAAAGAGCCCACGTTTCCCGCCACGAAGCGCCACAACATGGCGCACACGGCGGACAGTACGGCTAAGATGACCAACAAACTGCTGCGCAAGGAAGCCAAGCTCCGCAAGAGGCTGGTGGCGAACGGCATCGACTACGATTTCCCCGGCTATGTACGTTTATTCTTCATTTGGCGCTTTCTGTTTTACGTCACAATGTTAAAGGATAGGTTTGCTGTTTTGGACCCAAGGGCCCATCCCCAGATTGTCTTGCATTGTTCCAGAGTGTAGACCCCCTTATATTATACCCACAGATTGCCTAGCATGATTCTATTGTAGAGTTATAGCCATAGTGTAGTTATAGCCACATTGTCTAGTATAAAACACTATGGTGATAGTGCTAAAGAGTCTTTAGAAGAGTCAATCGGTGCACACGGCCTTGGCATCGTCGCTTATGCAGGTCCCCTTAGCTCTACTAAAGTGAGTTGTAGTTTCACTTCACTTCACTTCACGTCTTTTTGCCTAGTATTAATTGGTTTCTTTTTCTGTAAGAATGAAGCCATTTTTTTGTCCCCTCTAATCGATTATCAACCATATCACGTTTGTTGTGGTTCCACCAGTCAGGTTGTTTCCAGAGACTCATTCCATGTACCGTGTCTACAGATCCCCGCCCCCAGGGACATGATTGGTCGAAACAAATTTGAAGTGAAATGCCACATTCACACAGATTTGAGCTAGTGTGATTTGTGAGACTATTACTTAAACAATTGGTTCAGTGTTGAGTTGGCTTCTTCCTGTAGCTGTCTAGCTGGGCTAGAATGGAAGACAACGGGGCAACCTGTCGATCGTTTAAAAAGACCCATGTCCCACACATGCCCGTTTGAAATGTGCCATTTGAAATGGACCAAATGTGTGGCCTCTGGTATTGCTGCTGCTGCTTGCGGCTTTTTCGAGAACCGCTCACCCAAACAACTTCACACTTGATATTGAACTTCCTTGATGTGAAGGGTGAACTTGATCGGATGAGCGGTTGTTGAGGAAATCAATCTGAGACTCCTTCCATTATAGTTACATACGCACACGAGCATTGAATCAAATTAACACACACATCCATTAAATGCTTGTTCATTTAAATCTAAGAGATGACACATACATTGGATGACTTCATATTTTACTTAGGTTGATTGGCTGATTAAAAAAAAAATCCTCCTACTATCCTCCCCCGCATGTTATTTCTGTACATCGTCATATCTGTGAGGACCCCATCGTCATATTTAGTGACATGTTTTTTGTTTCAGTTTGCTCAGGTTCCGAAGAAGAATAAAACTGAGAATGCTGACGTCTCTACTTGCAGTGTAAGACTTAACATTTATCCAGGCTCTGTCTGTCTGTCTCTCTGTCTCTCTCTCTCAATGTGTGTCCCCCTCCCTGTGGCCCAGACTGAAAATGACTTCAGGTGTGCCAGTGGCCTGACATCAGATAACTGGTGCCTACATTACTGTGGCGTCTGAATGCTTATCACCTGCTCCATTCTGTGGCAGCAAGATAAAACCCATATGCCAACAAACACCCCAGGAGAAACATGTAAAAATTCTGGTCTGAATTACTTTTAAAGAGCAGAACTAGACACCAACATTTGTCATTCGTTGTGTTGCTTTGGAATTATCGGAATTGTAGTTAAATTGATGTATGCGTTCTCACAGCGTCATGGTTGAGTTAAACATGTAATTTCTAAATCAAGCGTCAATTGTTTACAATTTGTTTACAAGTATTGGGAGTTACTGGATTCACAAATCGGGTTTTGTTTTCAATCTTACTGCTAAAGTGTCGTTGTTGTGGCATTGAATGACTTTCTTCAAGTTCGCATTTTTTGGTCTAACTGCTTCCTCCTTTTTTCTCTTCAGGACCTCACCCCTCTCTGCACCCCCTCCGTCCTGGAGCGGCGGAAGTCCCAGATCCGCCCGGACGAAGACGAGGAAGACGACGAGGTCATCGTGAAGCTGCCCACGGGCCTGGGCGACGATAGCGAAGAGGAGGATGAGGAGGACAGCAGTGAGGAGGAAGTGGATAATGTTGTTGAGAGCAAGGAGCCATCAGAGGGAGACAAGGAGCCATCAGAGGGAGACAAGGCCGAATGAGGACTTTCTCTCTTCCATCATGGACTTGTGGTCCCCCCCCACCATCAGAGCACATACTCCTACATATTAGTTATGTAGGTTAGGTTATGTCTCCATATGTCAACTAGGCTCTGAAGGGCAGGGCCCCTCAATTCAACTTCTGAATGGACCGTTGATATATTATAAGTCTGCCTTGTACAAGAGGGATGTGTGTGAATTCACAAACAAATGACGAACCTTCCTTAATAGTTTTATAATGGCGAATACATTGTCACTTGTAATTCGTCCTTTTGTAAAACTAGTTTGTTTGGCTCAGATTGGGCCCGGAATAAACCTTTTTGTCAAAAGTGTCCATATGCCGCAAGCATAAAGGGTTAGAAGTAATAGTACCCGCGGTTTGTCCCTGTTTAGTATTACCTCCACCATTCATATAGTTGGTAATGGCATCTTGTTAAGTCATAAATACCATGCGCTATAACAATAAAAGAAAATGTATTGCACATTTTTCCATACTTGATGGATAAAAATACTCTAAACACTCAATTAAGTATTCCATGGAAAGCTAGATTTACAGTATGTCTCACTAGTGGACGCTCTCAAGTCAAAATGCTACTTTTGAAACAAGCAAAACAAATGTCCATTCCTGGATTTGTATGATTTTCAAACCACCAGGAGCTCTGTAAAAGTAACTCGTGTGATCCGACGTAGGATCCCTGGTGTGCGCTAGACGGGCAGTATGTCCAGAAGGTGTCGCTAGGGACTCTGAACATAAAACCTAGGGGCCTTCCATGCGACAGCGCTCGGCAAGTGCCAACATCATCCCTAGTTGGACGGCGCATGCGCACGCCAATCCCATTCTTGTCCAGCGAGCAGCATTCCGGGGTGGAGAGAAAACAGTGTCGATGCTGACAATACACTTAGAAAAACTAACCCGGAGTTACATTTATCCAACAGCTACGCTATTTAAAAAGAATGTGGTGAGTGGATATATAAATGTCTATGAATGCAGTGTATTTTTCGCCCAGTGCTGATCACCAACGTTTTTTCTTTGTGATGTGCTGTTGCCTGACTGGCCGGGATTTGACGTTTCAATGAAAGGCAGGGCTCTGCTAGGGGCTAGCCTATAGCTTTTATTCCTACACACTGTCAGGCTGCTGCAGTATTATTATTATTATTATTATCCGCTCCAGGTGTGTCATGGTAAAATGTCAAACAATGAATGGTCGGTAACTGCTCGGTATTCGCCGTGATACGGGAAATGTTAAACCATTGTGTTGGTGCTGTCAGTGTTGCATTTTTTGGTGTGACTAGTTGAGTTATTTGGGCTTGGGAAGCTAGCGGCTAACGCCACACAACAGCAAAGACCCCTGACTGGCAAGCCAGCATATAACTTAATAAATATAATTAAAAAAAATATCGGTTGGTTGTATAACTCCAATACAATTGTTATTTAACTGATTTCACATATTTGTATATTTTCTAACTGATTTTTTCATCGTGGCATTTTTTCTCGTGTATCGTATACATATCGTTTCTCTATTATCTATCCAGTCAGTCCTGTGCTGTATTTGTGCAGCCATTGTGTCAAGCTATAGTCTAATCTAGTCAATTTCCTTCAGTCCCAGTAATAAACAATAATAATACATGTGTAATCCCATCGCAGCTTTTAAGTGATAAAAATCATTGTCACGCTGTCAACACTTGCTAAATGAAAATAGAAAATGAAACGCCCCAAGGTTTGAGGATTGTACAGTCACTACCGGGGTACGAAGTCACATGGAGCATCCAAAGCGAGAGACTGGTTATGATTCGGGCATGCTCAGTGTGGCAGGCAGGATTTGCACATCAGATTTTGCACAGCTTTAACTTTGCTTTAACAACCCCTCTATCACAGGGTAGGCAAATAGGTAGCATTTAGCCCATAGTATATTTGGAATAAAATGTAAATTGTTACTTAATAAAGATACTTTAGAAAAGGTGGCATCACACCAAATGATCACCACATCAAAACAAAAGGCTTATGTTTATGTGTTTATTTTCATTTTACAATATGAGTGAAAGTATTATATGCTGTTCACAAGATCTATAATAGGCTACTTGTAATCATAATCTAAACATTGTCACCTTGGTTGTCTGGCAGTGGAGATTAAAAAATGAGTCTGACTACCCTCACCACCTCGCTTTGATACAAATGCAAATATTGTCTAAATGTTTATTCATGTGATTAAAAAAACAGCATTATGGATGTGTTGAAACTGACGATTCTGGACAATATAGGCATATGTATAGGTTAAGACAGACATAGTGTTTTGACATTTACATGTTTAGGTGTAAATATCACACATATAAACGTGGCCTCATAATGTTCTTCGCATGGGTGGCCACAGTCGGAGTCGAACCCCTGAACTCTGGCAGGGTTACGGCTGTGCTCTACCAGTTGTTTATTCACTGTGTTGCCTTTTGTGTCATTAGGATCTTTGTAGTTTATACTTTGGCAAGAATTGGAGAAGTTCCTTCGCAGGAACAAGTGAACACATTTAGCTGAGGTGTCTTCAGCTCTCTCACTGGGGAACACAGAACAGCCCTCAAGTTATTGACAGAAGGAGCCGGGTCAGCATGTGACCAGCTTCTTCTTTTGAAGTGGAGACAGTTAAAGTGCCACTAGCGTAATAAATGTTAGGCCAAATGTCCTCAGGTTCAGTTGATACCACTAGAGCTTAACACCCCCCCACACACACACATACATACACTCCACACTCCGGTTTCCATGGTAGCCAATTATCCAACCAGAACATCTACTGCATGGGAAGGGAGGGTGTGTTTTGTCACTTTGACATCACTCTGTGGGCCTTGTCTATCTATACAGAGGTCTGTCAATGGAACAGTTTAATTTAGTTTGAATGATGAGCTGTAGTTCAAGGATGGCTACAGGTAGGGTTAGCACTAGGCATTGGGATCGAACCCAGAACCGCTCGACCGTGAAATCAGCACCTTAGCCGCTACACTCTCCTGCCCTTCATTAGAGACATCTGTTTCAAAGGAGGATCAAAATCACTGTGACTTATCACTTAGAAATGATCTGGAGATTATAATGCATCTATACAAATGTTGATTATAATCCCAGGTGCAACTCCCGTATACATAGTCATACATGATGACAAACAAAACCAGTTCCAGTCAGGTGCGTCTGGGATGAAAGTGTAATTCTCTCATTTCTCCTCGGGTATGACATGCAAACATAGAAAACATGGAAATCAAATGGCCTTTTTTTCACCTTGTGAGTTCATGTCATGTTAGCTCATCATATGCTCAACACATGATGAACCTTCTTTAACAAGCATGACAAACAACGCATGTATGTCGTTGTAACTGCATGGTTTGGGCTTCTGGGAAACTATGCTTGAAGGATGTGACTTGAATACCGGTTGGTGTCATCTTTGTCTTTCTGTTTCACCATATTTTATTCTATATTTTATTTTATATCTATTTTTATTTGATATCCTGTACAGTTGTTTTACAATTGTCATATTTCCGTGTCTTGTATCCACCGATACAAATCTCTTGTCTGTGAAAGCTTACTTAACTCTGAAACTGAAAAATGTCTTAACTTCTGATTCTGGTTCTGATTGGTCCAGGAATCTCCAGAGCAGACCCCGGGACAGGATATGGACCTCTAGGCTTTAAGACGAGTCAATCTACTGTCGCTCGCCAGCCTCTCTTCTCCATCCACCGCTGCTGAAGCCACCGTCTCTGCTCGAACGCCGGAGGTTGTTTCACTCTGACTCTTCCCCCCACAGACCCTTAGGAAGAGGAACCACAGGGAAGTAGGAGGGAGCAAGTCAACCCTCCCCAGCTGTTCTCCAGACACCACACATGCTACATTGCTCCCATTCCCCTAAGCCCCGCTTCATCCATCACCCAGGCACGGACACTTTGCCGGTTTGCTAGCTTGTTAGCTAGCACTCGTTGGCACGACGCAAAGGATCCCAACGATCTCAACCCCAATCGCCCACTCGCACACATACCGAACCCCTCACGCAGTTCAACTGTGGCTGAACTCAACTCTCGCTGTTCTGTTTTCACTGCTTGCTGGAGCTGTGCGGGTTAGCTAGCTAGCAGCCAGGCCGGGACCCAGTCATTTGGTCATTGGTGAGCTATCGAGCGGGGCAGTTGGGACAGGCAGGCAGACTGAGGGAGACGGTGGGCTCAGGATGGAGGCCAGCATGGAGAGCTGTCTGACCCAAGTTCTGCAGAAGGACGTGGGGCGCAGGCTGCAGGTGGGCCAGGAGATCATCGACTACATCTCCGACAAGGAGAAGTCCCACGACCTGGAGCATGACCAGACCAACCTGGACAAGATGGTGGACGGCATTGCCAGCTCCTGGGTTAACTCCAGCAACTTCAAGGTAAGAACCTCCAAGAACTTCGCAAGCAATGAAAACATGAGAAAATCATGTTTTTTTAAACAGTATATTAAAGTAGGTTTCCAGCCTCCAAATAGTGTTTGTGTTTCACTGTTAGGATTAGGATTATGGTTCAGATTTCTTACTTGGAAAATAAGTTTCTACTGCATGTACACCATGCTAAGGGTGTTTGGGTGAGCTAAGAAGCTTGTATTTTGTTGGAAATGTTGGATGTTATCCTGACAAATCACAGGATGGTTCGGTCATTCAGTATCAACATGTTATTGTCCAATAGGCATCAGTGCTTCAATGCACTCTTCACTTGAGCTTCAGCATTATACTGAGAGAACGCAGCAGTAACCTAGTAGTAATATAAAGTCTTTGATTGGCTGCTGAGATAAGCATGAGACCAGTCTTTTTTGTAGTGGAAAAATAAGGGCAGTTGAACATCGGGGCAGTGACGTTAAACTGTGAAACCAAACGATGGAAACGATGATATTGTGGCAGAGAAATCTAGATCTCCATTGTTCAGACATATAATAGTCAAAGACCCATGTGTCCGGGTATACCCTTATGTTCACATGTTTCCAGCGGGTGCCCCGCATTCCCCCAGTGCGATCGATTGTGCCATATTTAGGAATTCAACTAAAGGAAACTCTGGTTTGAATGAATCACACTCAGACATTGGCATTACATGAGCTGTCTCGACCGCGACCAACCACTGCTCACGCTGCCCTCCCTCTCTTCTTTGTGTCTGCCTGGTGTGGAAACACTCTTGCCTACTGATTTCAGGATACGCTGGCCTTTGTTGCATGTGGGTCTGAATATCTCAGAGATCCCATGTCCTTATCGAGCCAAGCAAAATGCACTCAATGGCCCACACATAAATGTGAGTGCAGAGGAGCCCTCAGGCTGGGATCTTTTGGTATTTTGGCATATTACTTTTAGCTGTGTCAGCTGTTGAGCTGCTGTGCTGGTACAAGGTGATGTGCTGAAGTGTTGAAGCATAGCTTGTATGTGATCTTTACATGAATACTGTAGTGGACAAAGGGGCTAGAGAGAGGGATGTTGAGTTCATTGACTTCCAATGACTACCAATATCAAATATTTAAGTATGGTGTGAGGCCTTAGTAGACCATTTGGTTTACGAAATGGTACTGACTTAGACAAGTATATTGGGGTTATTATTATGTTATGATGTAATGATTGTGTCTTTGGGAACATTTTGTCATTGTGTCATCAGGAACTAGGATAGTGGGCTAAAAGCTAATATGTGTTTCAGTGGGAATATGGAAAGCATTTAAATGCCATGCATGTGCTTGCTTTCTGGACCAATGTCTATTTCCTGTACTGCACAGTTTTCCACTGTGTCGGGTAGAATTCAGAAGATAAGAAAAGCCTCTATGTGCATCACAAGCCCCTTTTATACAGAGATCCCACCATATTTCTGTAAAGAAGATCCGTCATTATGCTGGCTTTGCTTGTTTATACAGAACCAAACAATGCTGGTGTAATGACGTGTGTGTGCTATTACATAGCATCAGCGTCTAGTGTGGCCTACAACACACGTGGGACGGCTTTCTTAACAAGAATGACGAGTGAACTGAGCGTTGAAGTGCTTTTGCTAGCCGTGCACATATAGGCCCATCATATAGGCCTACAGCATGTTGATTGCGTAACGTCACAATGGCGGATTCGCGTGAGGTGTGATCAGAAACACATTGCAGGAGAAATTGAAGAGGTAGAAGCACACATAACATGTCATCAAAACATCACACCCCTGTCCTGGCCTGCTGGTTCAACGTCTTTATACAGACGTCGATTCGGCTTTGCTACTACCTCTGCTTCTGGCTTAAAGGTGGAACAGCAACGCCCCCACCCCCCATTCTGTGTTTGTACCTTTAATGGATTATTTATCTTTAACACACAGGCGAGGCGGAGTGTAGGCTGTGTAGAAGGGGCTACTTCCTGCCTTTCACTCCCTCCCAGTTTCTCTTTGATTGCAATTCTCTTCTTTTCTGTCATGATTTATGTCTCTCTGTATCTGTCTCATTCACCCGCTTTCTCTTGCGTGCGCTCTCTCTCTCTTTCTCTCTCTCTCTCTCCCCTCCATCCTTCTCGCCCTCCATCTCCTCTGAAGACCTTAGGGGTTCTCTCTCTCTCTCTCTGGGTCACTCAGACGGTCATTCAGTCACAGTGGGTGAAGATGTTGCCTGTTCTTAAGAACAAACAGCAGACGGGAAACTGCAGTCAGTTCAGCTGAACACGGCCAACCGAACAAACAAATTAATACAAAAATAAGTGAAATAAAACTGCACTCAATGTGGCCTTGTTTGACTTCGGAGAGTTTATTCGGAGAGACTTTACCCTGTGGAGAGACGAGGGCCTTAAGAGTATGCCAGGATTCAGCCAATCAGCAGGGACCTAATGTGGAAAGTATTTAGTCTTAGTGAGAGGGGGGGTCCGTTAGGAGGGCTGGATTGGGTCAGATTTATTCTCCATAAACGGAGGAGCTTTGGGAAGAGGCCTGTAACGACAAGTCTGTTATTCTGTAGAAAACCAGAACAGTAGCCACTTATTACACAAAGTGTTGTATTGTGTTGATATGTATTGTTGCAGAACAGTTAAAAGATTAGGATCATAGCCTCGCATGACTGTTCTGCTCCCGAGAAAGTTTTCTGTGTTTGGTCAGCAAACAACAGCTCACTCTGCCCTCACGCTAGTTAATTGACATGTTTACAAGTTGTCTGACTTACAGAGGCTTTGCACAAGCGGAAACACACTTCGAATTGATACTGTGCTGACAATGAAACGTGGTTAACCGTACTATGTAGTCTGAAGAGTTATGATCATGTGATTATAACATCTCAAAGTGCCCCTAATTGCAATTAATTGCTAATTAACTCATTGTGTGCATCAGCATATGCTGGCTCTCTGTCTCGCTCTCTCTCACTCTCTCTCTGTCTCTCTCTCTGTCTGTGTGTGTGTGTGTCTGACTGACTGAACTGACTCCTTACTGGTCCTCCTCAGTTCAACTGAGGAGGGCGTGTCTACAATCAGTAGGCTCCTCCCCATTCCCCCCTTGCCGCTGTCCTGTCAGCTAGTGAATCATCCCTAAACAAGTCTGTGTGAGCTCAACAGATGAACATTCGGTCTGGCTGTGTTGTGGAGGAACTTTCAGTGGGAAAGATTATCTACAAGGACCTGTAGAAAAGACTATGTATAGTCTGTGTGTGTGTGTGTGTGTGTGTGTGTGTGTGTGTGTGTGTGTGTGTGTGTGTGTGTGTTTAGTGGGTATGTGTGTGGGAGGGGGTGTGTCTGTGATGTGTGTGTGATGTGTGTGCTAGGGAGTGCCCGTATTCACATTCAGCTATTTGACACTTTCACCCATCAGGACCATGCTTGCAGTTTCCTTCCCTAGCACACTACCATGTGGTCGGCCACGCCCACTTAGGGAGTATGCTTGCTGCAGTATCCCATGAGCACTTGCAGCGGTGGGTTGACCTGAATACAGCGTCTCGCTCCCAGGACGCTTGTTCACAATGAATGAGCCGACGTGAGGTGTTATATTTAGACCTGATTAAAGGGAACATGTGGTTCTGTGGGTTTGTTTTGTGCATTTTAGATGGGGATGTATAAGAGATATCATCGTATTGTATTGTTTTAGTTTCACACCTTCACTATTTTGTGGTATGTGGTATGTTTGTTGTGTGTGAATGTTGGCATGTGTGTGCGTGTTGTGTGATGTATGTATACCTAAACATGTAGCATAAGGGTAGCGCAACTGCTAGTTGAGCAACACTGTTTTCAACACAGTCACGTTGCTAAATGGCCTAGCATAAATCCACAGGCCGCAGTGTCGATCTTGGCACTGCTCAGACAGCTGTTGCTGCCTTCTTGCAAACAAACAGTGTTGCTGGAATAGCTAGCCACGTGCACGTGGCGGTTCTATCAATTTGAATACAATCTAGACTTCAGTGGAATATGTTTCCCTATTGGTTGGGTTCAGGTTGAGTTTAAGAAGTGCAGGAGTATAGCTTGTGCTAGTGTAGCTAGCACTAGCTGGGTAAGCTCACAACACTAGCTCGGGGTAACAACAGGGTGTAAATGCTTAAGACATGCTATACTGCTACCTACAGCAGTGTAATTCACCTGGCTGTTAGCCATCCCACCCTCCAGGAACGTTTAACTTCACTCACTGTTGATGTGTTTTGTGAAACACGTTCTCTCGTGAAAACCATGATTTGATGATGTTGATGATTGATGTTGCGTTGTTACATTGTCTCTGTCGCTGTCTCTCTCTTTCTCTCTCTCTCTGTGTGTGTGTCTCTCTCTCTCTGTCTCTCTCTCTCCCTGTCTCTCTCTCTGTGTCTGTCTCTCTGTCTGTGTGTCTCTTGTGTAACAGACAAACATGAATCTACCTGTAGCAGCACACCTTGTGGACACGTCAGCTGTTTTGAGTTTGCGTCTGGATGTTGACTTAGAACATGCTGCTAGACCTCTCTCTCTCTTCCTTTATTATTTAAAAAAATGCTCCTCTTTTGTTGTTTGCATTAATACTTAGGGTGTAGTCTACACACACGTCCGCACGCGTGTGTGCGCACACACACACGTGTGTCTTGGCATTTAATGCAGTGTCAATCTATTTCTCGTCTTCATGGGAAAACGGTGGCAAGGCCTAAATCCTGGAAAATGAGCTTGCTGTCACACATTGCCAAATATTTATATATATTTTTATAAATGTGTAGTACGCTTAACATATTCTGACTCCTGAAAGAGCTGATGGTGCTTGCTATGAATGGTGCCTGCTGTTTGGCATCGCTGCCAGTTAATCCTGAAAAAATACTGAGGCTTGTCTGGAGCTGCTACTCGCTGAGGGGATTTAACATAGTTACAGGTTGCAATGCAGGTTTGTTTGCTACGCTAGTCTCTGTTGGTTTGCCGGGAGTTGCTATGCTAGCATCTATTTGTTTTTTAACAAATGAGTTTTGTTAGCAGTTGCTTTCTATGCTTCTATTGCTTTTATTTGGTTTAGTTGGTGCGCTAATACCTTTTCGCTTTTGAAACACATTGTTGTAGTATATATGCTAGGTTTAACATAGTTTTGTTAGGAGTTGCTAGGCTTGCGTCCATTGTTGTGTCTCCACTGGGCCGCTACAGCTGGCAGCAGGCCGGTCTTGATGTTTACGCCCCTGACACCGTCTGGCTGGGTTTACTCTGCCTGACACAGAGGGGAGCCGTGTGTGTGAGGTGTGTGTGTGTGTCTGTGTGTTTGCGTGTGCGACTACTCGGGGAGCATAGGGATTTCAAGTCTGAGATGTTTACATGCATATGTGTGCTTCTTTGTAAACACTATCAAAGAGGTAGCTATGTGTATATTCATGTATATGTGTGTCTTAGGGTGGTTACCTTGCAGATTAGCCTACATCTACACGCCTATATGTTGAAGGCAGGGCTGGATGCATTCCCATTTATTACCATATTTGACTGCAACGACTCCCCCCTCCTCTGTGCACATGAATCCACAAGTACACGTTGTACAGAGTGATACTGTGTGTGTGTGTGTGTGTGTGTGTGTGTCCAGCTTCGAAACAGGTCTGCTGTAGAGAGAGAGAGAGAGAGAGAGAGAGCCTGCTAAAGCTGAAGGCTCAGCATCAAAGCTCTCTCTCTCTCTGTCTGTGTCTCTCTTTCTCTAATATAATACATGGAGGAGGCCATCACAGTACAATAATACTGATAATCAAGAAATCTTCACTAGGCCCCGCAGCGGTTCCACTACAGGGATGGTGTGCTGATATTGCAGTGATGGGCCCCAACCTTGCATACCTCATCCCCCCTCTGCCCCTTGTTTAATCTCCTCAAATCTGGGATTGTTTTTACAATGAGTTAAAATGACAGATCCCTGAGCCCGTCTACCCGACCATCATCTGACCCATATGACTGGAAGTCTCAGCTCCACTCATTCATTTGTTTTTCATATGGGTTTGGCAAAAAAATGTCCAATGAAAAATTGTCATTTTGGATCATATAATTGACACTTAATAAGTATGATGTGTTTTGCCTGTGATGTGCCCATGCACATTCAGATGTGGTTGCCACTTGATTTATGATGATTTAAAATTGGACTATTTCGTTATTTCATTTGTTTTATTCTAGTGTAGTCTGGGTTTAAAGGCTGTTATTGGCATGTTTTAAAGTGACTCTTGCAATGGAAATTCCCCTCTTTTTTAACAGGACCAAGTGGTTGTCAACTCTTTTATGAGGTCTGGCTGCTGATGTTGACAGTGACCCAAATCCTGTTGCCAGGGGTAACCAGGCAACTGTTACCATGAGCCACTCATCTGGCCAGCCAGACACAAGGCTCAACAGTACCAGTTAGCCCTACAAGGCTAACAATCATATTGTTAAGCTAAATGTTACTGTTTGGCTAACCTTCAAGATACTAACTGTGAGAGGTTTGGCTAGTGTTTACGAGGCTAGCTGTCTGGCTAGCCTGTGAGAGACTAATTGCTAGCTTGTGTGTGTGTGTGTGTGTGTGTGTGTGTGTGTGGCAGTCACACTATTACATAACATTTCCCCAACAAAAACAAAGCTACAACAAGCTAGTCAAACAATGTTGAAGGAGTGCCTTTGAGTCCAAAGGTACATCTTGTTGCTTCATTAGCTTCGAGGCTGTGCCACACTAAAGGAATGAATGCTCTCTCTCTTCCTATAGGGCTAGCTCAGTCAGATAAATAATGGATGCCTTTACTTGCATCATAATTTTATCCACATTAATGACTGTTCCTTGTGTGCTGTGAATTATTAATGTCAAAATATACCATTAGCAATCGCAAAGTATTTAAAAAGAATGTGACATTTGTCGATTTTGTCATTATCACCAATATTTCCTGTGACTTGCATCGATAACATCAGTATTAGAGAAGATCTTTACACTTACCCAACTATCTAGTGGTTGTACATTTGTCGAAATGATGAGTCCTGAATGTTTGAAAAGCTAATTAGGGATATTACATGAATGGTTAGCACTGGGCTGAATGTGCTTCATAGAGAGCTCTTTTGTTTGTCAGGATCACAGGTTTGAAGCTCAGCTGTGCTAGCCGCAGGTGTGTGTGTGTATGTGTGTGTGTGACAGGCCAATGTGATCAGCTGAGCGTCAGTGTGTTGTGCCTAAACATTAGTTTATGTGTGTGTGTGTGTGTGTGTGTGTGTGTGTTTGTTTCAAAATGTGCACGTGTGACACCAAAACAACAGTTAGTCAAACACTTTCATTTTCCGTCTGATCTGCCGATGCCTTGCTCATTCCCCTGCCCATCAAAGCGCTCCCTCTCACTCTCACTTCATGTCCGGGCTCTGAAGCCACTCGGTCTGTGACACGACTGTTACAACTTACTCAACACATCGGAAGATAAAGTCGTGGTGATAACCGTCTCCGCACATTGCCCCCTCAGATAAAGGCTTTCAGCTCCAATACAAACAAGAACC
>OMKP01017395.1:4000-16197 GCA_900302375.1 Bathygadus melanobranchus
GGGGAGAGACACTGGGACACACTCTTTTTATCGATATCCCTCCATTACGTCCAGCTTCATGTATGGATATTAATGTAAACATATGTATTGGCTGCAGTATGATATGAACTCAGGAGCCTCTTTCTCTACAGGGCTGGAGCCCGGAGCCTGAGGAGTACAGGGACCTTCCCCAGAGGAACCCTGAGAGCCGGGGCGGGCCCCCACAGAACCCTTACCTGCAGATAGACCTGCTGCAGCCATACAACATCACCGGTACACCACTTGCCTTCATGACATCAGTAGGATTACCTATTTGGATTTTGTAAAAAGGTTTTAGGGGTTTGGTTCCATCTGTTTGGTTGATGTTTGTCTGAATGATGCTTTAAACATACAGCATGTTTGTGATGCTCCATGTCAGAGATCTTCACAGAGCTGCCTGCATTCCTACTTCCACATCACATTAACGTCTAACATGAACACATCACAAATGTACTGTTGTAAAGCTTGTGGTGTATCAAAACCAACTGAAAATATATATTTTTTATTTGCCGGGTACATTCATTTTTATTCTTGTGTCTTCCTGTCGAAAACACAACACTATGTTTCCGTTCCCTGCTCGACCAATCAGCGATTATTTGACATGAATCTCTCATCGTACGTGCTCACACTGAAGTGGAATTTGGCCTTCTCTCTCTATCTTCGTTCTCATTCTCTCCTCTGTCGGCCCCCACTTCAACTCTCCACCCCAGGTGTGCTGGTCCAGGGCGGGGGGGCGTTTGACACCTACGTGTCCAGTTTCTACCTGCAGTTCAGCCAGAGTGGCAGCCAGTGGTACACATACCAAGAGCTCATCACAGACGCCCGGCCCAGAGCCAAGGTACTCATACAAATAGTACTGTGATCATCATACAATGACAGTCATGTCATTTACAGTATTATGTCTTTTGTTTGTTTTGTTTCACACACACAAAAACCCAATTCGGATGGGAATGAACTTCAACTATTTCAAAAATGAAAATAAAAACAACAGTGCTAATGTAACCTGTTTCTTAGCTGATTAATGATGTCATACCACGGCATTGTTAAATACATGATCCTGATTGGTCAATAATGGGACACCTATGCTTTTGAACAGTTCCAGATCAACAACAACGGTCAAATACAACTATCGACCAAATGTTTCCTTGACAATGCAAACAATATGCTTAAAGCACCGCAAAAGGATATTTTAATTAGGTAAAAACCCAATATTATAGATGGAAGTAACTACAGTATATCTAATCACTGTTGGTAACTGTGGTATAGTCAGTACAGTTATTGGAAATAATGTACTTCAGTACTTTGGTGGTGGTAAGCAACCTCAGCTTTGCCTTGGCCACATCACCACCCCCGTCGTACATTATTTTCCCTGTCGTGGCTTATTCGTAGCATAATCTAGTGTCTCCATTTGTTATTGCTCACCCTTCAGGTGTTCCGTGGTAACCGCGACGACAGGGGTGTAGCAGAAGTGCGGCTGGACCGGATGGTGTCCACCCGGATGGTGCGCCTCCTTCCCCATGACTTCCAGAACGGCATCTACCTTCGCCTGGAACTCATGGGCTGTGGCGAGGGTGAGCTCTCTCTACCGCTCTCTCCCTTGTTGTCTCCCTGAACACATGGATTCTCATCATTCTCACCAGTCACATGGCTCTCTATAATGTACCCACTTTGATCTCCTTTGTCTACTTTTCTTGGAATTCCTTGTTGGTTGATGTTATTATTATATATTATTATTAGTATTATCTTATGTGTCCTCCCCCCTGGTCTAATCCTCTTCCTCTCCGTCCCCCCTCTCCTTCCCAGGCCACCGCTGGCTGACCACACCCTCTCCCCCTGGGCCGGTCTCCCCCGGCGGGGGCTGCAGGGAAATGGAATTCCACTGTGCCAACGGCCACTGCGTGCCGGCGGGACCCCTGGGGGTGGTCTGCGACGGGGTCAACAACTGTGGGGATGGATCCGACGAGAGGGACTGCGGTGAGCGCTACCGGCTGACCTTGATAGTACAAAATAAATACAAAATGGATGTAAAATGGTAAATGGGTTGCATTTATATAGTGCTTTTATCCAAAGCTCTTTACATTGCCTGACATTCACTCATTCATACACACATTCATACACCGATGGCGGTGTCAACCATGCAAGGCAACAGCTCATCGGGAGCAGTTAGGGTTAGGTATCTTGCTCAGGGACACCTCGACAATTAGCTAGGCTAGGCAATTAGCTAGGCAAAGGTTGTCTGGCAACCTTCTGACAACCTCTCTACCTCCTGAGCTACTGCCGCTTTCAATGCTCTGCACACATTTGAACTCTTCCTACTTTACCTGATTCAAGACCACATTCAATATCTTTACAAATTTTTTGCATATGCAGTATCAACTGCAGCCGATGGGGTGGCAGAGTGATGAAGGTAATGGACTGCTAATCCATTATGCTCTGCACCCGTGGCTTTAAATCTCATTGTCTGCAGCGTTCATACAGGAGTGCATGACTATGCTTTTCATGTCGAAAATGGGCTGAACCAATGCCCTTTACCGCAACAACATACCCCATCCAGTCTTATATAATAAAACGTTTACTTTCGTTTCATTAAAAGAAAGTGAAATGCCTCATTCACCCTGATTTGAGCTCAAATCACAGACAATAATCCAAGTCTGATTTGGGAGACTCATTTTATCCTAATGTCATAAATATTAATGTATGATGTACATTTGTGTATATTACTGTTGATGAATATTGTGTGTTGATCCTCATCCAGGCACGCTTCCTTCCTCGGGGACCGCCAGCCCCCGCAGCTGCCCTGCTGGTCAGTTCTCCTGCCCGCCACCAGGGGGCTGCATCCTGGCCGCCCAGCGCTGTGATGGGACCCCACACTGTGCCGCGGGGGAGGATGAGAGGGGCTGCCACCCCCAAGCCACCACCCAGTCAGACAGGTGGATGGAGATATTACTAATATGATGAGGAATAGGCCTGCTGTATTTACTCTGTCATATGCTGCTCTTGCTCTCTCTCCCTACCCCGTGTCTTGCTCTCTCTCCCAGTTACACCTCACCGACACACACACATTTCTTTAAAACAATGGCGCTCTTTGAGCAGAGTTTTAGCTGCTATACACATTTTTTGCCGTTCTGATGTCTTTATTTCCCTGTTGTCTGTGATCTATTAGGCCTTACACCCTGACACCCGCCCCTCTCAGAACCCCGTCCAGGGCTGCTGTCACCCAGCCTGCAGTAACACCCACAGTGAGCCAAACACCCTCTGGAAAACATCAATGCTTCTGCCACTTTCAGCTCTCTACAAACATATCGCTCATAAACGGTGACACTCTTTCCCGCTCTCATTTCTGTCCATGTACATTCTTTTTTAGGGCGGGACTCCAGGATATCGTGGTGAGTAACTCAGCAGCAAAACCAAAGCATGCATACAAAATGGTAAAAAATGGTAAATGAGTTATTTATATAGCGCTTTTATCCAAAGTGCTTTACATTGCCTCACATTCACCCATTCATACACCGACGGTGGTGTCAACCATGCAAGGTAACAACCAGCTGGTCAGGAGCAGTCAGGGTTAGGTGTCTTGCTCAGGGACACCTCAACACTTAGCTAGGAGGAGCCAGGGATCGAACCAGCAACCTTCCGGTTACCTCCTGAGCTAGTGCCGCCCATTACATACAACCTACTTTATTAATTGGAATAATCAACATTAATTTAATTATTAATTGGTGATTCATGATTAATTTGATTAATCAAAAGCAAGAATAAAAATATTCTGTGTTATGTGACCTTGCTTGTTGACTTGAACAGCAGGGTATTGTAAATGAGTGGTGTCGAGTATCACCGTACCTGACACTAGCTCCTCCCTGCAGGCGTCTGCTCGTCCGCTCTGGGCCTGGAAGATGGCAGGATCCGCTATGGTCAGCTGACATCCTCCACGCACCGAGAGAACAACCCTGCGGATGCCGGCCGCCTCAACATCGTCCCCAACGTGTGAGTGATCCTGAACAATCCTGAATCAGTTTTGTCTGTGAAATACTTTTATACAGCTTTTCTATTGCCACAGAGAAGCCAAGCCATATGGGTGACATTATTACCTTTATATTTATTATTACAATTTTTGCCTCTGACTCTTAGCCAATGTATCTTCAATGCATTAAATGCATCTTCTTGTGTATGTTTTTATTAAGCCCTCGGCTAACAAAAGTAATTTAAACATCAAGCTTCCATCTTCATTTCCCAGTCTGATCATGGAGCCTGGCTGGAGCCCCCTGGCCAGCGACCCCCGGCCTTACCTGCAGGTGGATTTCCTGGAGCCCACCTGGGTGTCTGGTGTGGTGACCCAGGGCAGCCAGCGCATGTGGGGCTACCTCACCAAGTACCGGCTGGCCTTCGCTCTGCACAGCAGCCACTTCACTGACTACACGGAGACAGGGACGCCCGGCAGCCCCGCCAAGGTGCTGTCTCTGATCACACACGCACACACTCATGAGGGCGACTAACTGCTTGAAGGTAGCTAGCTAACTACTGTACCAGCCACTAGAGAACAGGTGGAGTTTGTCATTGCTTTAGCAACGTCATGTCAGATTATAATAACAATTTAGTTGTGATGACAAAGGCTTCGAGAGTCTGGACATTTTTGGTTTAGGTACTTTGAAATGTGATTCCATTTTTGGTTCTTTGAAGGTCTCTGTAGGTGTCTGATGTGTGGTTCTCTGTAGGTGTCTGATGTGTGGTGCTCTGTAGGTGTCTGATGTGTGGTTCTCTGTAGGTGTCTGATGTGTGGTGCTCTGTAGGTGTCTGATGTGTGGTGCTCTGTAGGTGTCTGATGTGTGGTTCTCTGTAGGTGTCTGATGTGTGGTTCTCTGTAGGTGTCTGATGTGTGGTTCTCTGTAGGTGTCTGATGTGTGGTTCTCTGTAGGTGTCTGATGTGTGGTTCTCTGTAGGTGTCTGATGTGTGGTTCTCTGTAGCTGTCTGACATGTGGTGCTCTGTAGGTGTTTGAGGTGCGCATGGTGAACCAGGCCCCGGTAACCCGCTGGCTGGGCCGGCTGGTGCGGGCACGCTACCTGCGCATAATCCCCCTGGAGTTCAGACACACCTTCTACCTGCGCGCTGAGATCCTGGGCTGCAGAGGCGGTAAGGAGACACACTCACTTTACTGTCCGTCACAAGGACAATTGTCTTTCGACGTGGCTCAGTGAAAAACAACTTCAAAAACTTCTATGTATATTTCTGGGTCAAAAGGCTGTTTTCTTAAAGGACCCCTATTATACCACCAGGTGTGAGTGTGATTAGTCATTACAAGCCGTTTCAAATGGTCATGTGACAAAAATTGTCATTGTGACATAGTGACAATATGGGAGTGTCCACCCAGGTGTATGATGACTAGATCAGTTTACCAGTTGGTACACTTACACACTTACAGACGAGCTGGTGACTCCCAGCAGCGTGACCACATTGCCCCCTTCTGGTGGCAAGGTGACAGTACAGCACTGTGAGCCAGGACAGTTTGCCTGCCACCACGGTGGAGCGTGTGTCTCGGTGTCAGTGTTGTGCGACGGCCGAGCAGACTGCAAGGATCACTCGGACGAGATTAGCTGCGGTGAGAGCTCACACACCTCGGCTTAGTTTGGAGTTATATATATATATATATATGTACTGTATATCACACACACATATCACACACACACACACACGTCACACACACACACACGTCACACACATATCACACACACACACATATCACACACGTCACATACACACATATCACACATACATTACACACATATCACACACATATCACACACACATATCACACACACATCACACACACCTATCACACGTCACACACACGTCACACACACATCACGCACACATATCACACACACATATCACACACACATATCACACACTCATACAGTATAACACTCACATATCACACTCATACATCACACTCACACATATCACACTAACATATCACACTCATGGTCCCAGCCTCACTAGCACAAACAATCTCATATATTTTTCCCCTGACTTCTCATCCCGCACCCCACCCCAGGTACAGCGACAACAACAGTAGGCTTTCCGGGGCTACAGAACCTGACTAGCCCTACTGGACGACCAGGTTTCCGTGGTGACAGCACAACAGGCGCCCCTGGCCTCTATACCACCAGATCCCATGGGGGCCGTCCCGGTGTGGCGACCACGGCCATTAGCCCCGGGTTCACCGGCCAGCCAGGGCTCCACAAGCCAAGCACTTGTAAGCCCTTTCTCACCACACCCAGCACACCCAGCTCACAAAATAATAATAAGCATTCTCTAATATTGTTCCTAGTTTCATCCAGACATTTGATGTCTTTGATGTATTAAATACTATATTAGTTAGAAATCGGTCAGCAACCCTTCTCAATGGCAGAGAAATGTAGGAGGATGCAGAGAGGGAGGGGTGTTTACAGCTCTCACATCCTCCCTACAGCAGCTTCTATCAGCAAGTTCTAGCAAGTTCTATCAGACCAAAGCTTCAGTGTGGACTGCTATGTTTCTTCTCCATGTTGTCCACAGCAGCCTGGCTCAGCATCACCCCCCATGACGGCGGCCTACCCAGGGTGCTTTGCGTTGAAGGCCAGTTTGCGTGTGCGTCGTTTGGTTGTGTGGACGCAGCACAGGTGTGCGATGGCCGCAAGGACTGTTTGGACAGCTCTGACGAAGAGCGTTGCGGTACGCATCGGCCAATCAGATTTGTAGCTATGACATTTTGTTGATGCACACCACAGCAGAGAGCACCGCCTAAGGGGCAATGTTGTTGAAATGACAATAATACACTTTATTTCTATCGTGCCTTTCAATACAATACCATACAATGTGGGTGCAAAGATTGCAAACATAGAGAAATGGTAAATGGTAAATGGATTCCATTTATATAGCGCTTTTATCCAAAGCACTTTACATTTGCCTCACATTCATCCATTCATACACTGATGGCGGTGTCAACCATGCAAGGTAACAACCAGCTCGTTGGGAGCAGTTAGGGTGAGGTGTCTTGCTCAGGGATACCTCGACAATTAGCTAGGCGGAGCCGGGGATCGAACCAGCAACCTAAAGAAATAAAACAATGAGTAAATAAAAGAACATCATAGACAGAAAATGCAACAAACAAACACAACAAACAACAAAAATGAAAGAATAACCATTCTCCTTAATTACCGAACGTTGAGCTCTGTTGAATAAAAAAAACAAATGCAGTTAAATAAATGATACACATAAAAAACCTGCCTAAGTAAACACACACACACACACACATTTTAGAATGAAAACGTGTTTGTAAAAAGTGTGTTGTTCTTCACAAGGCTCCACAGCCCGGCCAGCAGTGACCACCAGGCGCCCCCTGGTGCCCATTCCTTGTTCTGCCAAGCAATTCTCCTGTGCTAGTGGAGAGTGTGTTCACCTGGACCGCAGGTGTGACCTCCACAGAGACTGTGTGGATGGCTCAGATGAATTGGACTGTGGTAAGATACAGTATGTAGCAGGTTTAAATGTTCAATGTACATTCAATCTACCTTTTGAACTGAGTTTCAGGGTTAATACAGGTATCTGCAACAATGTTTTTGTTTCAAGAAGTGCTATAATTCAAACAGGTTGTCAACTGGTCCCATGGGGCAGTGTCACATGTGTGTGTCGTGATGTAATGCTCAATCACTCATCTGTGTGATATATTCTCTAGATTTCTCTATATGATATCTATACGGTTTGCACCCTCCTTTCCACTGCCCAGTGGACTGCATCATGTCTGCGTGGACGGGGTGGAGTCAGTGCAGTGTTTCCTGTGGTCTGGGCTCCTTGTTCCGCCAGAGGGACATCGCCAGAGAGGCACTCCCGGGGGGGGCCTGTGGTGGTGCCCAGTTTGACAGCCGCGCCTGCTTCCCCCGAGCGTGTCCAGGTACGCACTCGCACACAAACGCGTGCATTACATTTACACTTACATTTCGGCCATTTGGCAGGCGCTTTTGTCCAAAGCGACTTACAAACAACAACATATCACTGACGGTACAGTAAGATTTGAATTGAAGTTCGAAAGCACTCATGATTGCTAGACACACACACACACACACACACACACACACACACACACTATCCTCTATCTCCTTTCCGTTTAAACAAGGCTGATTGAGGAGAAGGTTTATATTAGTTGCATGTTGTATGCTGGTATGTCCCGGCACTTGGAATAGTACTTAGCTTCGCGTAGCATCTTATCCTGGCTACCTGCTGTTGTACAGTAAGGGGTCAACCTAGCAACTGTAAGTTTGTAACAATCAGGAATGCTTGAAACTTGTTCTATTCTAATTGTACTGCACCATCAGCGATATATTGTTTCCCGCTCGATATATGTACTTTTTGTAAGTCGCTTTGGATAAAAGCGTCTGCTAAATGCCCTAAATGTAAATGTAAATGTTGGCAACATAGCAGGATATTCCTTTTTCTCAATTTCCTGTTCCCTAAATCTGAAGTGTAAATGTCTCCTGTAGTGGACGGCCACTGGTCAGAGTGGACGACGTGGTCGGAGTGTGACACCCCATGCGGGGGCGGAGTCAGGGAGAGGAAACGCTTCTGCTCTGCCCCGCCTCCTAAGAATGGTGGGCGGGACTGTGAGGGCATGACCCTGCAGACCCAGAGCTGTAACGTCCAGTCCTGCAGGCCCGGGATCGACACGCAGTCAGGTGGGTCTAGTACGGTCAGGGTGGCTCTTTCTCATATTTAAAGTGATGGACAACGTGATTATTACATGAAATCTTTTAGTAAATTTGATAGTCACGTTGGTACGGCTACTCCAGCACACAATGTGAGAGGGAATCTGTGACATAAGCCTGGGTTCTAAGTATTGTTCCAGCTAAGCTAAGTCATCGCTCAGTTGTAAATAATGGCGTTGTGTACTGTCACCTGACTAACTTGCCAAGTGTCTGTTTAGGCTGTGCCCACGGCATGGTGCTGGTGACTGAGGAAGACTGTCTGGCAGGCGGGGTGGAGGACTGCCCCCCTACCTGCTCTCATCTCAGCCAGACCCCTAACTGCACTGCCAGCTGTGTACTAGGTAACACACTGAGGGGCCTTATATCAGGAGCTACCGGGCTTGGTTATGGCTGCTAGACCTTTATCTAAAATGTTATGTGAAATGTAAATGTGCTGTAGGTAAGATTTAAGCTATTATTGAGTGTAATTTATGTGGAATGGCACAGTCATCTGTCTGCTATCAGTGAGTGAAATGCTCTGTGAGAATATCTGTTTGTAGTTGACTGTGCGCCTGCCTCTGTATGAGACGAACCCGGCTCATTTCTGACCAATCAGGGCACATTTTCCGTGATTGGTTCAGGGCTCCATCTTGCTTGTCAATGGTGTGGAGAAACATAGGGAGGGAGGAGAAAGGGAGGGGACGTTTTGTTTAGTTTGAAAATCTTGCTCTCTTCTGCTCTCTTCTGCTCTCTTCTGCTCTCTCTCTCTTTGCAACACTCAATTCTTACCTACAGCATCTTTAAGTCTTAATTTCTTATGTGATTGTTATTATAGAGGTATGAGGTTAACGTATATAGAAGTGGCAGATGGAAGTGGTGTCCGCACTAAGAGAGGTGTTTCCACTGTATCTGTGCAGGATGTCGGTGCCCTGAGGGCCTCTACCTACAGGAGGGCCGCTGTGTGAATGCCAGCCAGTGTCGGTGTGTCTGGGATGGACACACTGTGCAACCTGGACAGGAGATCTCCAAGGACCTCTGTACCACCTGGTGAGACACAGGGGGGGACTGGCTCTCCTTGTGAGAGAGTGTGTTATAAATGAATTATATTATTCGTAGTATTATTAATATTCGTAGTGTTAGTATTGCCATTAGTAGTAATAGTGTTCAATGTAGTATTATTTTGAAGCTTTTCTGTTGTGCATTAATAAGAAACATACAGATTAAAAAGTAATTAAAGGGCAAGTAAACCCCCAAATCATGAAAACCAGGTCTCACAAAGTGTGAACATTTCTGTGTTATTTTTTACAAAAGTCTTTATAGTTGTTAAAGGGGGGGCGGTAACTCTGTGGAATATGAGGGGTATGCGACTGTGACGTGGGTTTTGACAATGTTTGACGAGGTCCCTCACACCTGCTCCTATGTAACACAATGTGTCCGTTCTTTTCTAAAACCTTTTAACATCACATTTTAGCAGCTAAAATGGGTCCCCTTTAAAAAAAATATTGCATTTGTCAAAAACAATATTATGGCCCTTCCAATATATTACTACTTCCATCCACCTGTACTTCTTCACTCTCTATGTGTGACTTGATTTGTGAGTTCATGCCTTTTTCTCCATTAGCGTATGCAGAACTGGACAAGTCACCTGTGATAACTCCAGCTGTGTGGCGAGCTGTAATTGGTCAGGCTGGTCGTCATGGTCACCGTGCGACGTGACTTGCGGTCCGGGAATACAACAGCGTTTCAGGTGAGGCTGAAACACATGCAGTTTACGAGGCCATTGTCAATGTACATTTAGCAATGTTAGTTAATAATATATACAGACTTGATTGATAGAAAAACACCCATATGCAGATGATAATTCAATTAAGTCAAGCGATTACTAATTATGGTAAAGCCCTAACCTATGTGTCTCCCCAGGTCCTCAGTTTACCCTGAGGGTCCAACCAGAGCCCGGCCCTGCCAGGGGGACTCCACAGAGGCCCTCCAGTGCTTCACACCCTGCCCTGGTATGCACCCCCCCATCCCATTAAACATCACAACAACAACTATGCTTCACTGTTGGCTCAGTCCTGGGGAGGTCCTAATCCCTCCTATTTTATTGACACTGCCGGGAATATGTGCTGTGTTGTGTACTAGCTTTCATGAACAACGGTAAACATCGGGGTGTGAAAGTCATGACGCCATCCTGTCTCCTTGTTGCACAGCAACACCAGTGGGCAAGTGGACCAAGTGGACAGCGTGGTCACAGTGCAGCAAGACGTGCTTCCAGCACGTGGACCAGGTCGGCCTCAGGCGACGCTTCCGCTTCTGCCACCGCAAGGACCTCGGCCACGCCCCCCCCCACCTGCTGCTGCCGCACTCGAACCACACAGACCCTCCCCCAGCCTGCAGCGGGGAGGGAGAGGAGCAGGAGCCCTGCAACACCATTCAGTGTCCGGGTAGGAGTACACACACATGCACACATTAACCATTTACACACACACACACACACACACACACACACTAACATTTCAACATGATTCTCCTGATAGTGAACGGAGGCTGGTCGTTGTGGTCGCCGTGGTCCCAGTGCTCGGCCGAGTGTGACTCTGGCGTCCAGACGAGAGATCGCTTCTGCAGTTCCCCTCCACCACAGCATGGGGGCAGCACCTGCCCTGGCCCACACATACAGACCAGAGACTGCAACTCTCTACCATGTTCAGGTGTCCTGATGTTATAGAGAAGTATCAGTGATAGTTATAGAGAAGTATCAGTGATAGTTATAGAGAAGTATCAGTGATAGTTATAGAGAAGTATCAGTGATAGAATATGGTTAAGTGGGCAGCATACTTCAATAGATGTTTTTATCTGGCTGAGACCTGCAAAGTTGTTTGCAGACAAATCAATGCTTCAGCTTGATCACTGAACATTCCATTAGTTAATACAAGTGGGGTCTATGTGGGGTTTATCATCTGCTGAGATTTTGAGGCAACTAGGGTGAAGTGTATGTGTCTGTGTGTGTCTCATATCTCCTCCGCCCACTCCCTCCAGGCCTGTGTCCGGAGGGCATGGTGTTCATGTCGGAGGCGGATTGCGAGGTCCAGGGCGGGGCGTGTCCCAGGGTGTGTCTGGACATGACCTCCGCCGAAGTGCAGTGTGCCACCAAGTGCTACGACGGCTGCTACTGTGCTGCCCCGGGCTATTACCTGCTCAATGGCAGCTGTGTGTCCCAAGCAAAGTGTCCCTGTTACCACCAGGGGGAGCTCTACCCAGCTGGGGCCGTGCTGCTAGTGGACGCCTGCAATAATTGGTGTGTGTGTGTGTGTGTGTGTGTGTGTGTGTGTGTGTGTGTGTGTGTGTGTGTGTGTGTGTGTGTGTGCTCTTATGAGCAATAGGCCTAGCATCTTAGCATCGTAGCATCTTATCCTGGCTACCTGCTGTTGTACAGTAAGGAGCCAACCTAGCAACTGTACGCTTGTAA
>OMKP01017467.1:9807-20803 GCA_900302375.1 Bathygadus melanobranchus
CCCCCCCCCACATGAGCACCTGCTCATGTGTAACCCCAGGTGCACGTAGCCCCGGTTGGTAATGCCATGTTTGCAGAGGAGTAGGTTTGACTCACCGGTGTGTATGTATGTGTGTTTCTTCATGTCGGACTTCTGGTGGAACCTCTTGCCGCAATACTGGCAGGGGTAGGGCCTGGTGTCGGAGTGGATGAGCAGGTGGGTGGACAGTGTGGACGATCGCTTGAACGTTTTGCCGCACATTTTGCACTCAAAGCTTTTCTCCTGAAAGCCCAGAGAAAAACATCCCTTGTTAGATCTGTTGGAGATTCATCGTTTGTTAATGAAAATTGGCCTCTTTTCCGCTAAAAGATCTTGGAAAAGTTTGACCTTTGACAGCATTGGTCAGGGATTTTAGTTCTCCATCAGTCCAAATAGAACTGGTTGTGTGTGTGTGTGTGCAACGGGGGATATTATGGGCTGCGTGTACCTGGGAGTGGACGTTCATGTGTTGCTCCAGGCTGACGGCGTGGCCGAAAGTCTTGCGGCAGATGTTGCAGCCGAAGGGTCGCGTGCCACTGTGGGAGCGCCGTACGTGCACCTCCAGACCATGAGGCGTGGAGAACACCTGGACAACGGCAAACAGGAAGTCAGCCCCGTGGAATCCTGGGAAACTGTGTTTTCACCGCTACGATCCCAAGCACTTTTGCAGACGATGTGTTTGATAGTAACTTGAGTTTAGTTAGTAGTTTAGTGTGTTTAGGCTTTAGGGACAGTTATAGGGTTAGGGTTAGGTTTAGGTTTAGGTGCGGTTAAAGCCAATAAAGCTCCTTAATGACCTGCATCATCGCCTGAAGCCGCCTTGGTTAAGCAAACAAACTGCCTGCTACTAAATGACTAAAGAGTTAAAACAGGCAAAGACTACAGGAAGTGGTTCTCCCTTACCTTCTCGCAGGTGATGCAGTGGTAGGTCATGGAGGTGGGGGAATACTGGGGGCTGTAGTCCAGGGGCTGCTGGGGGGTGGGGCTGCGGCTGAGGCGGTCACCATACAGACTGTTGGAGTGCTGCAGGACCGTGGGGCTGAAGCTCATCTGCCGTAAGTCGTAGGAGCAAGGCAGCCCGTCCCACGCCATCGATGCCTTGTAGTATGGAGGGAACTCGGCCATATGCGGTTCTGGCAAAGAAAAATGAACTAACTGATGTTAATTCATGAGTTCACTGAATATATAGTGAACTGATGGTAGGAATTAACACATAACTTGTATATAAAAAATGTTTATAGGCCTAATGATATACATTTCCTATTCTGCATTGGCATATACAGTATATTCTTTCACCTTCATTTTTTATTTAATTTGACTTTTCCCTTTTAAATTATTGTATTGCACTCTGAAAGGCCTTTGTGTTTGAATGTAATAAAAAACACATTAGGATAGGGTATATAATATATAAATAAGAATATATGAATTGATTCGTTCATAATCAAGCAATTATGAATTAATTAGGATACAAATGAAATAGATTACGGATTATAAGTGGACCACAGCGACTTACCGGCCAGGTAAAACGGCTGCGTGGGGGTGATGGAGTGTCTGGTGGGCTCCGGGTGGACAGGTGGGCAGGACAGCTCCTCTGCGTCATTCTGGTCACTATGACTCTGGTCGAGGTGAGACGGGCCCACCGAGGAAGGTCTCGAGGAAGAGTCCGGACTGGACTGTACTGGCTCCGGCTGATCGTCTGTTAGTCAAGAACGTCACCCATTAAAAACGTTTTTCCCTCGAAAAACGAATAAAAAACGTTTTCAATAAATGTTGTATTTTAGTATTACTGGAGCCGAGGGATTTAATTGTATCGTGCTTTATGTGAACACTTTTTATGGTGTTTGGTCTACTGGCATTTCTAATATATATCTAAATATATATATTTCTAAACTAACCCTATTCTAAAAATTGTTCTTCTTGTTTTGTCCTTAAGTCCTGCTTACTTCCTAGCGCAAAAATAAAATGAGATCAAGTCGAGTACATTTTAACATCAATCGCACCACTGCATTATTCGCTATATGAACGTTTTGATATATAAACTATATAGTTTCCATTACCTGTGAGAAGGGGAGCCTGTGGTTCGTCGTCATATGATCTGTGCACATGATAAGACGCGGACTTTTTCTTTTTCACCAAAAACGACCGTGGCATGTTGAATCTGAAAAATCGTATTGAAAAGTTCTATCAACACCAAAGATATCAACATTTAGGCCTGTAATACTCCAAGTATGTCATAGCCGATATTGTAAATGTTATACACGTTAAATGCGTATTATTCTTAGCATGAAGTTAAACAAAAAGTATTATAGTTAAAGTTATACAATTGAAATAACAGTAGGCGCATTAATAACATTATGTTCATTGGATCTTTATGTTAAACAATGATTCAATGTTCAGCGATTTACGAACGAAAAAACGAAATCATTAGTTGCACTGTGGAAGTGGCGAGTTATTTTGCCTAGGCCTAGGCTCCTTACCTTTATTTTGAATCCAGAGCAAGTTGCCTAATCGAGGAAATATTCTCCCAAAAAGTCTTAACGAGCGCAAGAAGCGTGTTGTTAAATCCAATCCCAAAATTCAAAAACCAAACCACAGTAAACCATCACACTTGTCACCCCTCTTCTCCCCTCCCTGATTTTCAATCAGATAATTTGCGCTGGAATCTGACTGTGGTTTCAACCAATGAGAGGGCCAACAAGGGAGGCCACATTTGCGTAAAACAACAGATGTCCCTGGAAGTTATAGGACTTCTTAACCTACAGAAAAGATACGCGTCTCGGATAAAATAGAATGTAAAAAATACATTGATAGCGTTATGGCCTAAAAACGAACCTATTATTCACTGAATGAGGCCTAATATGTATTAGGCTACGCCATAGGTCCTAATTTAGCCTAATTGATAATAAGTAGTACAATAATCTAAACTGTAATAGACCCAACCAATGTGCACTGATATCAGACGACTATGTGGGCAAATCAAAAATATGAACAACAAACCATGTTTGGGTTTCATGATTTATAGTGGGCTATGCCTTTTACAACTAATGCTGTGCACGGTGAGATTGCGTGCTGCGGTGCGAGATTTAGACTGGTCACAGGCTTAATTGGGGCACCTCCATAGACACACACCAAACTAGTCTGATGTATTAACCATGTTGATTTAGAACTATTTGCGTTGTTCCACTGTCTGATATTCATTTCGCAGGCGTCATAACATTATCCTGGAAAAGTTGGATCCATGAGAGGGGATTATTCAAATTTTACGTTGTTTACAATGTCGAGTGATTCTTATTTTTGTTTTCTATAAAAAATATATTATAATATAGGTTGGTGTAGTTGTTACCTGCTCTGACTGTTTTAAATGGCCGTTGCTAGTTATTCCATGCGACGTGCGCAACATTGACTAAATAGCCGGTTTGTCATAAAACTATTAAATTAAACATGGTTAATGCTAATACACACAGGCCTACAGGCTACAGACGAAAAAACAGTAATATACGAGGACGTGGCCATATATTTATAGGAAACACCAATGTCGTTGAGAGAAATTAAATATAAATCGACATGCAGGAAATCAACTATTATAACTAGTAACTATTATCATCAATTATGTCTGGCCATTACATTATCAATAATTGCTAAACGGTATATAAATTATTAGAACATTTACGATGTTAAAATAAACGTGTGACAGGAGTTATGTTTCAGATGTTATATTAGAGGTTCACATTACCGCGCTGTAACGAAGTTTATTTTTAGGAGCGATGGGGACACCTAGTGGTTATTTTAGTGCATGACGTCCTGCTGTGGCTTACGGTCGTTGGAAATCAGCTGACTTCATTCAGGGCCTGCAACCTGTTTGAAGACAAAAGACCCAGGGTTACAGGGTCAAGATCACGTAATAACAGGCCTAACCATCCTCGTATTGATTGGCAGAAAGGGATCAGAATGATTTTACGATGTTGTAGGCTATGTACCCTATACTTAAAGGCATGTATTTGCCTTTTTGGTTTCAGTGTGCGCTATCTATCCATGCAGTAAAGAAACAGCAAACAAACAGCTAAACAAATGATGTAATTCCTGATTACCATAACAACTATAACAACTAACTTGTTCTTTGGAGGCAAGCTAATTTGCGTAAACGTCACTTCGTATCCTAAGGTGTCCCTGAGCTCTCAAGGCCACCGTAATGTCCACTAGAGGTCACCAGTTCTCACATTTCGACTTCAATATCATATTCATATCAACCATAGAAGTGAAGACAACAGCAGTGACTACCACCTACTGAAGAATGTGGACAGGTTGAAGGTTGTGTGTGGGCAACTGGCGCCTCTGGTCTTCGTGCCCCAGACACACACACATACACGCACACACACACACACACGGACGCACGCGCGCGCGCGCACACACACACACATTTTTCTTCTTTCTCAAGCCAAAAGGTAAAAGGAAATGATTTACCCTCAAAGGAAAGGTGTTACCCTCAAGTGTCTTTAAGTCGGGCCATGCGTGCATTCATTGTGGTAACTGTCTCGACACGCAGGAGGGTGCCCAGGTACAGTGTCCCATAACACAGGTCATTATGACGACATTCGTGCAGAGGACGACGAAACCACGCTTGTCGCGACACTGAATTGGTTGCGTGAAATGAGCATCCGAAGCCGCCCGCCGAACCTCGCAGAGATGCGAGGTAGACATTGAGATTATGTGATGATTTTATCAATCATTACTTGTTTATAACGTGTGTTATACTCCCACTGTGTTTGGCCTTATACAGAGTACGATGGGGAGGAAAATGGATCAATGGACCTTTACAGAGGTAAGTGAACGCTATTATCAGTGGATGAATTTACTTGTTTTAATTTCAATTAACGAAGAGCTGTAACAATTCAAAAGCACTGATTTCTTAAGCAGCTTCTACTGGACATCTGGAAATCTTACATTTATTTGGCTAATATGTGTTCTAAATCTTAAATACATTTACATCATGTTTAGTTAGGCTAATATGTGCCAAAGTCAACATTTTGCACTTTTTAAAACATTTTATTCAGGAGGTCGTATGGTGTCCGATATTTATGAATTGTTAGACTATTTTAAGATGACAACCCTTGACATCATGACGTCTGATCATACTCCCTATAACTTAGTAGGCTAAAGTATGCCTACTTACTAAATCAAATCACTAATCACTAACCAAACCAAACTAAACACTCCTAGATTAGAAGAGTGCTTTCAGCTAGGTTAAGTAGATGTAGCTCACATCACAGTCACTCACCTAAGAGGTTAGGGGTCTGTTTACTTCTGACTTTATTTTGGTGTAATGATGTTCTTCTGATGAGGGTGCCAGTATTTAGACCCGTGTGTTTTCTTGTTCTAGTCTAATGTTCTGGCAGCCCCCATCGTAGTGTCACTCTTTTAGTGATGTTATATGTTAAACACATAAAACACATACCAAAAAAACCAAACATTTAAAACAGTTTACGAAAGGGAAATAGGGCAAATAAAAGTGTTAAAAGTTTTAAATGTGAAGTGTTAAATCATGTATCCATTTTGTAAAATGTTATGATTGCATTTAGCATGCTCGTCACTTATTCAAGGTTAGGGTTAGGGTTAGGGTTAGTGTTGGTGCAAATCACCTAACTTCTGTGGCAGCGTTTTGGATGAGTTGTAGCCTATCGTCTCGTCTCGCTTTTCTGTTTTGTTTCCTTCTAGATCCTGCGGAGGATGTTGGTGAAATCCTCCAGAACATCGTGAGGAACCAAGGTGTCTCCAACACACAGAAGATGAAGCAACTGCACAACTTCATCAAGGTTTGAAAAAAAAACGGGCAATAATTCCTAATAATCATTGATCTGTTTTTTGTATCCTTGCATGGATATCATGTTGAATGAGAGTCCTCCTGCCTTAGCTTCTCTGCAGTGTCGGCCATCTGGAGGACGTGCTGGGTTTCACGCACGAGGAGATCATTATCTGGTGAGTATTTGGAGATATCGACATGTTGATGGTGACGCTTTCCTTCATTTTTGTTGTTGCGTTTTGCACAATCAAAGTCACATTTCTAATTACTTTTGTACAATTAAAGGTACATTTTTCTTCTATCTAAACATTTTTGTTTAGTTATTTAAAAAAAAAACGATAACATTTATCATTTAACATTTTTCTTCAGTTTTGTCTGAACAAAAGTAAACTTAATGTCTTCAGCTTTGTCCACCCAAGCTCAACATTTTCTTCAGTTATGTAGAGTCAAAATACAAAACAAAGTACCAAACGTGTGGTCCTTCTGGCATAATGTCTTCAGTATAATGTGTACCCTGCCAGTGTGCGGCTGTCCCTGCTGAGCGACTCCGTGGAGGTGCGTGCCATGGGGCTACGAGCCATGCGCTACCTGATCACAGACAGCAGTATCCTGGACAAGGTCCTGGCACTTCAGGTGGACTACCTGATCGCCAGGTGACGTGCACAACCAGCCCTGCGTCGATGCATGCTATTACTTCTATTGAGTCATTTAGCACAGTGTTTCTCAAATGGGGGTACGTGTACCCCTAGGGGTACTTTGAAGGATTGCAGAGCATACTCGGAACATGAACACAAAAATGTTTGTTGTCTTAATATTGGGTGTGAACAATTGTAAAATAATTCCACCTTAAGAAAATGAATGAATACCCCCTTAATACAATGTAGTAAATTTGAATAGTAACATAGTAACAAGTTTGGTAAAACTTTTCAATAAAAGCATATCGCTTTAACTTTAAAGAGGTACTTGGCTGAAAACATATCTTAGAGGGGGTACATTAGTTTGAGAACCACTGATTTAGCAGATGTGGTTATCCAAAAATGACTTATCCAAAGACACATGACATTGTTATTGTCTGTCCTGTCCCCCCCATAATATACAGTGCTGGTCATGTGAAAAGTTCACAAATGTTGCTCAGAGTATACATCACATTAAGTTGGTCCTCAACAAGGCGTTTCCACACTTACCCCATAGAGATATTGATTTTGTGTTTCCGGTGGTATTTCCAGGTGTATAGACATTCACGACAGTAATAAGGCTGAGAAAACACAGGCCCTCAGGCTCGTTCGAAAGGTAAGACCTCACTCACCCCACGCGACTAAGAGGTAACGTCCTCTTGGTCGCTTGCGTCTAAGATCTCGCACAGATACCGTGGTCGGTTTAAATCGAGTTTTAGTTTCGAGTTGTGAATTTTGATGCGGACGACCTGTTACAATGAAACTGTGACTGTTGCACACGTGACAGTCGCTGTGGCGGTGTGTACTGCTATGACACTGCGTTACAGTGATTATACGCGGGCTCCTTGTCACCGTGCAGATGATGGCGGTGAACGCTTCGGCCTTCCCCTTGTCCATCGCCAACTCCCTGGTGGCCGCGGGGAACGAAGGCACGCAGGAAGGGGACGACATGGTCCGGCCCTGCATCGCTATCATCTGTGAACTTGGTGAGTGTTCACACGGCATTACTTTCACAGACTACCTGCTCCGTACTCGCCTGCCTCCGATCTACCTCGACCGTCTGTGCTGTTTACGTGCGTATGTGTTTCTTGCATGTAAACAACTTACTGCTCATATTGCGTGTATGGTTGTGTTTTCCATATTGTATTTATTTCTTGGGTTCTTTTACTCTTATTTAGATTTGTGTGTCCCTTTTTGAATTCCTATTAATGTTGTGTACTTTCTGTGGCAACACCCGAATTTCCCATCTAGGATTAATAAAGTACATCTTATCTCATTCACTCTCATTCATGATAGGCCATGGAAAATATATCCCCCAAACTGTGAATTAGCTCAATAAAATGCAACAGAGCTGGTGCGATCTTTTACAGCCTTAAAGAACCCGGTAGTGGTGGCTCAGAGCAGCGGCCTGAGCGCCATCTTGAAGAACGTGATTGGCTGTCGGGTGAACTGCATGAACGAATCGCTGATCACCACCGTCCTCCACCTCCTCAACCACCCTGACACGCGGCAGTTTGTGCGCTCTGACGTAGAGCTGGAGGTACGGACTTAGTCACACACACACACGCACACACACCGTTTGTGTGTGTGTGTGTCCTTTTTCCATAGTTTAGTTTAAAACATTTGTGTTTTGCTTGAGTTTTTACAGGATATTTCCAAGGTTGAATGGGATTGTGTTTGCAGTGTTTACATTGTTCTGTTGTTCCCAGCAAATCCTGGCCCCGTACACTGACTTCCACTACAGACTGACCCCTGGCGTAGGCGACGAGCAGCTGAAGTCAGTTCAGTTTAACAGTCAAATTCCTTTCATAACCACTCTAAGTGTTAATATTGTTGTCATGGAGCGTAACTTTTTTTGTCTTTAGAGAAAACAGAGATGCTCGGTTCCTGGCCAGTAAGATGTCAATAATTGCTTCGTTTCGCTCTTGGTCAGGTAATGAGAAAAAAAAAAAGATAATAATTATATATATATATATATATATGTGTGTATATATTTTGACTCCTACATGTGCTCTTATGTGGTTTGTTTTTGGAAAACATTGTCAGACTTCAACTGTGTCTGTGTTCATTGTGTTAAACCTCACTTGTGAACAAACTGTTAAGATAAGACATGTCTCGATTAGAAGATTTACATGAATTCCACTAGTTTTGTCACTTCAAGAAATCAGCCCACGTAGACACTGTTTAAGTGTGTACCTCTCATAGTGTTGTTAGAGTGTATAGTGTGTGAGGTTTTCTTATGACCACACATGACCTTGCCTCCCCCCCCCCACCCCCGCAGGCATTTTTAACCTGTGCAAGTCAGGTAACGCTGGGATCCAGTCTCTCATTGACCTGCTGTGTATACCAAACACGGAGGTGAGGGTAAGTATTCAGAGCAACGGTTTTCAGTCACCTGCATTTATAGATGGCTGAAGGGCATAAAGGGCATATTGTGTAACCTTCAATGATAGCTCTGTAAGAGCAAGATAAAGTGACATTTTCTTTCTGAGCGCAGTGAAATCATGATATGAAATGATCATATCATAAATTCTAAGTCATGTCGGCCATCAGATGTCACCACCCAAACCCAGTTTCAGTATTTTGCCGTACACTGTTGAATAGCTGCATAACGTAACTGGAATTTAGCTAGCACAAAAATTCAAAAAAGTAAAAAACATCTAGCAAATTTGCCAATCATTTACAGTATGATTTCATGGGGATTTTAAACTTATGCTCCGACAGAGAGGCTTGTTAGACGTGATCTATGACGTCTTCCTTCTGGACGTACCCATCGAGACGACAGACTTTACCGAAGCGCTGATCAGTGTCGGTGGGTACAGACAATTAGCTTTCACCAAATGTTGTTGATTCGACATAACATATCAAGCTCTGGGGAGTCGTTATTGACATGGCTACTTTTAATGTGAAATATCCTGTAGACCCTGGTAGATATCAGGAAGGCTGGAGGCTAACTGAGGGTTTCATTGTCTCTGAGGCTCTGATCATTCTTCCACAGCGTTCCCGCTCAAGGTATTAAACATATTCATATTCTCTCTCTAAAAATATTTCTAATGTTTATACTTGACTTACCTGGGCAGCAGTGGCTCAGGAGGCAGAGCGGTTGTCTGGCAACCGGAAGGTTGCTGGTTCGATCCCCCTAGCTAAGTGGCTGGGTTAGGGTTAGGGTTAGGGCTTAGCGAGCTGGCTGTTGCCTTGCATGGTTGACACTAGCGTGGGTGTATGAATGGGTGCATGTGAGGCAATGTAATGCGCTTAAGATAAAAGAGCTATATAAATGCAATCCATTTAACATTTGATGATTTTAGGTATAACGGGATTACAATGTATTGTATACCTTTTTATTTTTCTTTCTCAGGCCAAACCTGATAGACAACTACCTGGCTTTCCTACTGTCTGCCTTCATCCACAGCAGACTTCTGAAGGTGAAAGAGCACTACAGTAATTCTTCAGTACTGTCTTCAAATTGTCTTTTGTTTTTATCTCTTAAGAGTCGTGTATCTCTGCTCTCCAGGGGCTGGTTGAGTTGATCACCAGCAGTGATGACTTCATATCAATACGAGCCACGGTCCTACTGGGACAACTGCTCAACATGGTAGCCCCTCTCCCTCTCTCTCTCCCCCTCTCTCCTCACCTCTATCTATCTATCTGTACATCTACCTATCCATCCAGTTCGCATTTGAGCAATCCATTTTTGTTAATGTAGGCTTTTAAATAAACAAGTGATCCCCAAGGACATAACCTCTACACATAACCCTGCAGTTTCCTGTAGTGTCTCTCTGTCTCTATAGGTCTGTCATATGCGTGCATGTGTTTGTCTACCTGTCTGTCTGTATTTATTTGTGTTTTCCTCCCTCTGTTCCCAGGCCAACAGAATCCTCCCTCACTGCCACAGCCACCACCTCCACTGCCTTCCCAGCCTCATGAAAATGGCCGCCTCCTCCGATGTCCCCCGGGAACACAGACGGTGAGTGGAGGCCCATTAGTTCACACCCAGTCTGAATGTACATATTGTGACACACTCGAGTTAGAGTGTGCACTGGACTGAAAGTAATGAAATCGGTGTCCACAACCAAATAAATGAAATTCACACGTTTTATTGACTGATTTTGGGGAGAGAGAGATAGTTTTTCTACTAGCCATAGCCAATCCGCAGTCGTTGGAGTTACGACGTCTGTTTCACAAGTAGCCAGTTTACACTGAATGTTTCACAAGTAGCCAGTTTACACTGAATGTTTCAAAAGGAGCCAGTTTACACTGAATGCAGATGAATAAAAAGAAAAACGAATAAAAAGCTACTACCTACTTATTTATTTACTTTTACTTTTACTTTTATAATAAAGCTTCTACCTACCCGTCCATCTGTCATGTGCCTGTATGTCTATGTCCCCAACACTGATCTAAAGAATCTGGTATCTGCAGCATATCGCAAGAGACACCCAGTCGGTCCTCCACCATGTGGTCTGGTAACGGTTTAAGCTTGACCCTCCAGACAGGCTAGCGCGGC
>OMKP01017562.1:2805-20347 GCA_900302375.1 Bathygadus melanobranchus
GGGGGGGGGGGGGGAGCATCCTCGTGATTCCATTGACCAACAGCGGAGATCCTTGAAAAGCATCTGTCATTACTCCTCAGTGAACTGCTTAGTATACGTTTCAATATGGCTTTGATCGTCAACAACTGGGACAAGGGGGGAAAACCATCAGCCCAGGCTCCACAGTCATTGAACAATGCTATTCCCGTCACCCGAAAATAAACTGTTTCTACGCTATTACACAGGAACCCACAGAGATTCGTACAAACACAAGCAAATCTGCATTTAGCCAGAAGAGCAAAAACAGCTAATACTGTTTCCTCTGATGTGACTTTTGTTTTGGTCTGGTAGAATGTCATTCCTATTGTCAGGGGGCCATGAATTCTTTTTTACAAGGGATTCTTGGGACTGTCTCAAATCAGCCAGCCAAAACGTCTGCTGTTGCTCCAGAATGTCTCATCTGAGCGAGGGCGGGGTCAAAGAGAACTGTGTTGTTTTTGCTATAATGTGTCCCACTAAAGCAGCTCTCAAAGCCTTGATTCGCTGGTGAGGTAATGTTCCATGCTTGTGGGCAGGTGGCAAGGAAGAAGTACCTCACCTACCGGGCAAGGACACCATCAGGATTATGCGTCTTCCTCTGGGACGGGATGAAGTTTAATCCACTGAATTCACTAAACATCTTGAAAGTGCATGATTCATGCCTGATGTCTAAAATATTTCTAGTGGGCACACGTGCACACACACACAACCTAATCCAACCTAACATTTCATAAATATTTAGAACATCAAAACTCTCCATCACGGCTCTTAGCAGACATTCTACAGAAAATGTCAGTTCTGAAATGGAACCAATGTGCTTCACTGATTTGCATAAATAAGACTTTTTTGTGTATATACTTTTTGACATTTCTGTCTTCTAGCAAGTTTCTAAAAATATTGAACGCCCAAACATTTTTTGGCCCTCACCAGTGGCCAAAGTCATGAGTCTTATTATTGTTGATCTATTATTTGCACTGTGTAAATTTAGTGACTAAAAAAACACCAGAAAATTGCTGACACTTTTGAGCGTGTTTTGAGCATGTTTGTTTTAGTCACCTCCAGGGTGAACCCAACTCCAGGAAACAATGTTAGCTGTCTAAATTCAGCCCTAATCTGTGTTAAGGAAATTGCCCCCACGTGTGCTAATGCTACTGACACTGACATTAGGCCCGAGTATTAATGGCTTGCTGGATCACACAGCTAAACAAACACTCCAGCCTGTTCACCCATGTTAGCCCTGAGGGGCTTATAGGAGACTGGAGATGTTGCTTAGCACACCATCACCAGACAGTAGCAGCTGGGCTAGCATTCACTATAGCAGTTTGAAGAACTATTGCTAATGACATTGGTGTTGGTGTAGACCACAAAGAAACAATCAACACACTGCAATTGAATCATTATTGTGTCATTGGTTCTTAAGTTTGGCTTGATATGGATTGTATTTGAGTCCAAATATATTCTGAAGGATTTTTTCATCATGGAATTTACTATTGTGAACTGATCAAGTCAACAAATGTTTTAATATAATTTCATAATCTAGCTGTGGTAGTAATCCCTGCCAAACACCTCCTACGTGGCTCCTCCGACACACAGGACACAAGTACAATGTTGTATACACCATTCTATTGGAGAGTTGGCAAGATGTTACAGCCAGAGCAGATGTTAAATGCCAAAGATCTCTCTGAGTGTGTGTGTGGCGATGTCTGGTTTATCCTGTGTGCCTTGATTACTCAATGCACCACAGGTGTGCAGCCAAATCTAATCAGACTGACTGGGGTCAGGTGAGGCTGCTTCAACCAGCCACCAACCACATACACTCCACACTAACCCTAAATCATGTTATTAACTTATTTCTTATTTAATTGTACTGGTATGCATTCATCTTTGTGCACTGCTTGCAAAAAATGTATTATTTTGGTGAACGATTATATGAATACATATTTAATTATAGGCTAAATATATATTTACATTTAGGGCATTTAGCAGACGCTTTTGTCCAAAGCGACTTAAAATGCGTAGATTTGATATATCGCTGATGGTACAGCAGGGATTTGAATAGCACTTTCAAGAAGTTTCAACCACTCATAATTGCAATGCTGGTGAACAGCAAGATAGCTAGGATAAGATGCTACACGATGCTAAGTATATCCCTTGTGCTGAACATTGAATGAGCTCACTAAGTTAGCTGAAAACCACTGGTTTCTGGGAGTGTGTCTGTTAGCACAGCTGTCAGGGAGCACTGGAGGAAGAAGTACTCAGATCTTTTAACAAAGTAAAAGTAGTAATACCACACTGTATAAATCGTAGAAGTCCTGCATTGAAAATGTTACATAAGTGAAAGTACAAAAGTATTAGCATAAAAATATACGTAAAGTACCAAAAGTAAAAGTACTCATTATGCAGAATTATTGATGTTATTCAAATTATGATATTTTTTATTGTTAATTTTAATCTGCAAAGTAACTAGTAACTAAAGCTGTCAGAAAAATGTAGTGGAGTAAAAAGTACAATATTTTCTTCTGAGATGTAGTGGAGTAGAAGTATAAAGAAAATAGAAAATCAACTCAAGTACAGTACAAGTACCTCAGATTTGTACTCAAGTACAGTACTTGAATAAATGTTACTTTCCACCACTGGTTACAGGGCTCTTCCTACCCATAAGTGCTTCAGTCATTCAGAGGAGATCTTCATTATCCTGTCTTTTATATACTATACTTAAAGGACAATACTTAAAGGACAATACCGGTCTGGATGATTAAACCATCGTAACTGTCTCTCCTGGCTTCACTGAATGTTGTCCACAAACTCTGTTCTGACTGATTCAACATTGATTCAAAAAGACGAAAGTTCTATATTGCCATTGTTTACATTTGTGGCAGGCGTGCGCATGCTAAATGCTTTTCAGTAAAATCGGTATATGGACATGATTTTGACAAATTATATTGGATGTTTGTGAAGGGAGGAGAGACGGTTACGATGGTTTGACCACCCAAACCGGTGTTTTTTGTATTTTGTGTTTATTTACAGCACTTCGGCCAACTTCAACCTTTTGAAATGTGCTTGAAGTAATGAAGTAGTGCTTGAATTATGATTAAATTACTTCATTTGACTTGTCTTGGAAGCACGCAGAGGCACGCAGAGGCACACAACAGGCCCTAGATAAATTAACTGGCCCCTACTACTAACACCACTTCCTCCCTCCCCTGCTCCTCGCTAGCTGATGTTAGCAGCTATTAGCAAGTAGGCTAACAAGCAGTGCTTGGGTACGCTAACCGCTGATGGGTAGTTTCGCGGAGCCAGCCTTTCCATACAGGACGTCTGGGACACAGTGTTGACTAACTGCGTCAAGAACCACATACTTCTCAAGAAGAGGTCTTGATTGACATGCACGCATTACCAATCAGGGTAATGCGTGCTATGCCATATGCTACGCCTACATTTCTGTGAGTGACAATGCAGATAGCCAATGACAATCGTGTGTCGAGTTCCTTCTTGGCGCCGCATGGCTTAACTTAGCCCTACATATCAGGACGAGTCACATGGTGACGTAGTGCAAATGAACACAAGAGGTTGAGGCCTGTTCATATTCCCCATGGTCCCAGATGTACTTTGTGATGAGGAAAGAGTTGAACAAGGGGAGGAGAAAGACTGAGAAGTCATAGCGAGTCTTATCCAGAAAAGAATGAGACGGGTGGCGGGTGGAGGTTTGGATGTGCGAATCTCTCTGTCAATCCTAAATCAACCATAACATTGTATGACAAAGCTCAAAGGACGCAGCGTATCCAACAAAAAACGACAGAGCTGAAGACGTCCAGCACTTGACATAGAAACAGTTCTAGTCAATATCAAAAAAATATAGTGATTGTTGAAAAACACTGCAATGTATTCTGTCTGTCAGTCTGTTATTCCCTGCATCAGGATCCTCCCTGTTTGTGTGTGCGTGTGAGAGAGAGAGAGAGAGAGAGAGAGAGAGAGAGAGTTATTTCGAGTATGTAACTAAACAGGTATGGTATACAATAATGAATAGCCAATAGGCTATTCATAACGTATGTTTTCATATACTGAACACAGAACATGTGTTATGTGTGTGGTATGTGTGTGTGTGTGTGTGTGCATGAGTGTGTGAGCTAATCCTCAGAGGAGACTGGCTAACCCAAACAGTCAGCTGTCAATCACTCCAAGCCACGGCTGAGGTCATGACCCAGGAACAGGAAGAGGCCTTCTTGTCCTTGAACGGATATTACAGTGAATCTTTTGAGGTAGTCAGGGGGCATGTATTCAATGGGTGTGTCATGGGTTTGCGCAGTAAGAATTTACCCTGGGAAAGAAAGTGTGAGTTTGCATGTTAGGATGTTAGGCCTACATGAAACTCTTGTTGAAGAAATGAGATCTGGGTTATTATATTACGTGACAGTCCACCTGCAATAACTCACACATGCCTGAGAAAACATGCATGTGAAAAAGTTACAATATCAATTAAAGTATCTTTTACCATTTTCAAGACTGTAAAAATGTAGGTACAGAAAATGAAATTTTAAAGGTGCAATAAGTCATCGAGAAGCAAAGAAATAAATAAAAATAAACAAAAAGCTAAATAATATGCCGTTTGTTAGTACTGTTTGAAGATGTGAACTTGCATAGTGCTGATGGGTCAGACAGCTTACTTTGTTTTACAGAAATGACGTCATCGCCATACAGTCATTCAAACCATAGAAGAAGAAAAGATTTGCGCTCATTGGCTGCGAGCCATAAGGAAGAAATTAGAGCCATAGAAAAAACAAACACCATGGGAAGTAGAAAGAATCTTTGCAAAAACATCTTACACACGGAAACTTAACAACAGAAATGGATTACGCAAGATATAGTATATAGTTTACTACCACCCGAGAATACACCTGAGGATTCTGGGACATCGGAACTTGTAATTCTGTCAACTTTTTCGGTGATGTCCGGCTCATTCCAGAGATCGGCAAGACTACCGAGGCCATCAACCCGGCTTAACTGCCCAGAAATGATCACAGGTGGCAGCGAGACCATAAACAAGTTAGACTAGTTTTGCTTTTTGGTTAGAAAGTTTGCTTATCGGTATCGATAGATGGCAGTGTTAAGCTCAAAATGGTGGGATCTCTGTTTACATTTCAATGACTTAAAACGCCTTTAAGTTTGTACATATTAACATATTACACAGTAAAGTTACAATCAATAAATGCTGTGAAAATTTGATTTTGTTATCTACATGCACATCTAAATTCCATGTTTACACATTCTATGTTAACACAGCTCTATGACGCACTGTCAGGGTTTGATCTTTAGTGGGTTCACAGACTGCTTATTTATTTGCTCCTGCCATGTTGAAAACTGTAATATAAATGGCTGATGCATATACCTGATGTGCAATTGTCTACATATCATTTATGTGTGTGTTCTCTTTCTCTCCTCCTTTACTAGAACATGCTACTAAAACTCGACACGAGTGTATGTGGCTGGCAAATAAATAAATATGGAAACGTAGATCTGAGACAAAAACTAAGAGTGAGCTTGACAAGAGGCACTGCTGGTGTATACCTGCACAGCACACACACTCCTCCACACCCCCAACCTGGCCCCCTGCACACACACACACACACACATACATACTGAAGCCATTTATCCACTTTGCAGAGGTAAGCGGCGAGGCTGGAGGGGACAGTGAATTGTGGGTAACGTAGTTATAATATAATATATAATAATGGCTGGCAGAGAGGAGCGTAATGAATATCAGCACTTGAGATGGCCTGGAGGGAGACACAGAGACAGAAGGGGAGAGAGGAGAAGCAGGAGAGAGACAGCGTGAGAGAGAAAGATAGCATGAGACCAAGACGGCCTGAGAGAGAGACAGCGTGAGAGAGAGAGAAAGGGTGAGAGAGAGACAGCGTGAGAGAGACAGCAAGTGAGAGACAGCGTGAGAGAGAGAGAAAGGGTGAGAGAGAGACGGCATGTGAGAGAGACAGCGAGAGAGAAAGATGCCTTTGGGATGCCCTGAAGGAGAACGCCCCCCACCCCCCCTGCTAATCAGATGCCTGCTCATATAAAGTCATTTATCTTGCCCCTCGTTGGGGTTGGGGGGGGGATGTTGATGAGCTGTAATGAAAACAGCCACATGCCCCTCCCTCAGGACTAAGCTGCCATCAGGGCATGGCAGTGTTTGTTTATGCGGTTGGAGACTGAATGCTTAAGGATATGCTAATCCTACATCAGTGTTAAATCTATTGGGAAGGCCTCTCTTAGTTAAACCAAGAGGCATACTGTTAAATGGATTTTTTTTAATGGTTTACATGAGATCAGATCGTAGTGTTGTCACGGGGATAATACAGTATTACGCCAGTATTTTTTGTATTACAGTGTCAGTAAGTATTTTTCTTATTTGTATTTAATGTTGGTGTGATGAAGTGTGTAAGAGGTCAACGTGTAGAGCGAGAGAGAGAGAGAGAAAAGACTTTGGAGACGAAAACACATGTACTGAAGAGAAGTGAGAGTGATTGAATAAAGTGTGTGTGTGTGTGTTGGCACGTGTGAGGTGGTGTGTGGGCGTCAAGAGGGAGAACTCATAAAACCCATGATCACACTGATGAGGTCACAGGCAGAGAAACCAGAGAAAGCCCTTCATTTCCTGTCTCATTCCCTCTCCTCTCTCCATTCTCTCTACTCTCGGCCTCCATGCATCATTGCATCGCCTTTCTATTTTGCCAGTCCAGTGGCGCTCTAAATTGTAAACCTCCTCCTCCGCGCTCCAGAGGCAGGCGTTCTCCGGGCTCCAGTTTCTTTAACAACATATAAATTCAGCTGGCGAGTACACAGCCGATAGCAGCTAAGAAGTTAACAGCGCCTCGGTACAACGACTGAACGCCTTGAGGTGTTCCAGGGAAAAACTGCCCTTTGTGAGAGAAGCCGCGATAACTAACGACTGTGGAAAGAGGAGAGTATTCGGTGTCTCTTTTATCCATCAAAATATCCACCTGTAGCCCCGGAGAGCCAGAAAGTCTATATTCATTCCAGCTACCACTGTGAATATTATGTTCTACTGGGAAGAGAAGATTGCTTCTAACCACTGCTACTTCACTGTGGCAGTCCCAGCTGCATGGGGAGACCAATACCAAGCAGCCGTTGTTTCACATTGTGTGTGTGTGTGTGTTCCAGTATACCTCTCTGGAAGAGAGCTGGTATTGGCGGATGGACTTTGAGAAAAATCTGACCAAACTGCGAGGAGAGACAAAGCAACAGGAGAGATCATCTCCACAGGTTCTTTTCCAAGAAGGAGGGAATTTGCCATCTGATCTCTCTCAAATCCACTGGCTCGCATCTTCGCTTCCCACTGTCAGAGCCCCATGAGGTCCACTTGTGTTTTACTTCACTTTAAGGTTCCTAAAAACAAATTACCCCAAAAATGTTCTGTATGAAAAATACCAAAAATAAGGCCAATATTCATGGGCATGTAGCTGGAAAGGCGCTAGAGTTAGGGGGTGTATGTCACCTATTGGCTATTGATTTTCTTCTCCATGTTTCATCAGAACCTCCAAGACAACACCTGAGCCCAGTGGATGATAGGCAGCTCCTCATCGCGGGCTGACTGCTGGCAGTGTTTGGAAAACACTGGGCTGGGAGACGCAGCCCTGCTCTAGATTGTCTGTCGCGTTTGTGTGCACACGTTTATGCTGGTTTTTAGTCTGCGGGGAGGAATATTTGGGGTGCGAGAAAGTGGCAATATCTCAGGGCTTAGCGGTGTATTGCTACGAGGGCGGAGGTTAGCGGTGTGTTTCAAACCACCCCGCCCGTCTGCCAAATACAAAGGCAAAAATAAACGACATTCAATACAAAAATCTAACTCACATTCAGGAAGTTGACTTTGTCCTTTGTAACACAAGAGGAAACAAAAGACGGAGAGACGTATAGGTGTGTTTGAGTCCACTTAAATAATCGTCCAGGATCATCTCCCAGAAAGTGCCTCTTCTGGTTAACCTTGAAGGAAGTGCTCTCTGTGTTTGTACCTCCTCCACCCGTAGTCCTCGGGGGAACCGGGTGAATCAGCAGCAGGAACCGTGATGAGGTGTTTTGCATTCAGCAGTTTCAGCATTCGGGTATTGTATTCAGGAAGCACCGCGGGCTTATGGAGAACCATATTTTTATGTATTTCTCCCTGTCTCATAAACATAAACAAATTAGATAATGTGGACGGGGAGTCTGGGATTCATTTTGAAGCGTCTGATGAGCATTGCGTGTGTTTAAGACAGAGTATGTCCTAGGATAATTATGTCTGGGACAAGCCTCAAAAAGCCTCCGGGCTTTTCAGCCGTCTGGGAGATCAATCCAATACAGCCCCCACCTCAAAACAAAAGGAGAAATCCTTGTTTCTTCAACCAACACCAACTCTGTTATTTGCTTTGTGGTCCATGTCTCATTCGTAGAATATTTCCCATTGGTTTTCATTTCTTCTTCTCGTCCATAACTCTCTCTCTCCATCCTCTTCCTCGCCTCTGTGCCGTCTTGAACACTACCATCTCTTAACTCTGCTGGATCCAAATTCATTAAAAGCTTACAGTGTAGGCATGTGTCCGGTGAAATGTTCTTCTGGTGTCAGTTGTGAATCTTAATAAGAAATCAATCAAAGATGTTGGAAATCTTATATTGCACGGGAAAATAACAAAGTAAATAACAAGTAAATATAACAAGAAAATATGCTCTTCCTTGAAATCAAGCGCAATGATTATGTTATGACAACAAATCAGAATGAAACAAAAATTAATGAAATATCCTACATTTACATAGCTCATTTATAATATAACAAACAATCAAAAGAGCAATTCCCCTTACAAAGAACACTGTTCAGGCCTAACCTTATAACTGTAATAATCTTCAAGAGATGGGCATGGCCGTGACAACACTTCCTCAAGCACGTTATCAACAGATAATTATGCATTTCATTTGTTATAGTTATTTCCCTCTCAACTCGCTATTATCACTTCAGAACCAAACACTTCAGAACCAAATGCTTAAAAACCAAAACAGCCTCTTGTCATCTGCCACTCCTCCGGGGAGCCCCATCGAAACAGTCCAGCTCATCCTGGAGGACCCCGAGCAGGTCCAGTCTGGACCAGCTTCTCCTGGAGTGGTCTGAAGAGGTCCAGGTCGGACTAGCTCCTAGCGGAGGACCCTGATGAGGTCCAAGCCAATCCGTCCCCTCTGTGTGTCCACGTTGAGGACCCGTACTTCCACCCTCTCCCCGGGGCCCAGGACCAGGCTGCGACGCCGCTGGCTGGGGGGCAGCTTGTCCGCTGAGATGTTGCTCTTGTGGATGAGACCGGATCGGCCCACGCCGATGTCTACAAAGGCCCCGAACAGGCTGGTGTTGTCCACCCGGCCTGTCAGCACCGCGCCCACCTGCAGGTCCTGCATGGACACCACCCCGCGTTTAAAGTCCGCCTGCTCAAACCCTGCGAGAGGACAGAGCATGGAAAGAGTAGAGTGAAGGATGCCACAGGGATAAGGACATGGAGGAAGGAAAGAGTGAAATGAGACAAAAAGTCAATGGATGAACGGGTGTGAGGAAAGAAAAGGATACAGAGTAAGGTGGAGAGTGAGCAAATGACATGAATAGATATCGCATTACGAGCAGTAACCCAATAGTCGCCTCTGTAAGCTTCCACATTCCTCAGCTTCCATGTCCACCCCACTTTCCACTGCCTTTGAGAGATCCTTTCCTTTCCGGGCATTAACACAAACAAGTGAAACTGGCGCACCAGGAAATAGTCAGGACCAATTATCTTCCCCCTCAGTACTGATTTCATGCGGTAGCCTTGGCCCATCTGTTTACTCAGCTGAGCGACAGCCAGGACGCCATGTGTAGTGAGCTGCAACTGAATAGTTCCAACCCCAGAATGAACCTTAAGGCTTAAACCGTCCCTTTAATTGAATGGAAAGTGGTGAGTATACTCGATAGGATAACATTGGGTATAGCCTTTGCTATTTATTAAAAAAAGTGAAAACCTACATACATTTGAATAACAATAATGGCCATATATTACTAAATGACAATGCAAATAACTTCAAAAATCACCACAAATACTAATACTTTGGTCAAATGTTTCTACCATCACTCCGGTAAGTTGAATAAACATTGCCTTCTAGCCATAGTGATGTCTAAGCTATAGACTTCATAAAGACTTAGAATAAGTCTGCCATTGATGCTTTTTCTGAAAATGACACCAAAGCTGCTGGACTACATCAAGTTGTACATCACTAACCAATGAGAAGCTAGAGGTCCTAGATTCCTCTTTATCCAAATTCTTTCATGAACTCAACAAGCCTTTAATGACAAACTATTGCCTTGGGCTTTGACCTTCTCATATTCCAAACTGAAAAGCCTGCAGGAAGCAGCAGAAACGTCTGCATGGGGATTCTTCTGTGGCCAGGTAAACTAAGAGTAGATGTGCATGGACTTTAAAGTATACGATTACCTTTTGCAGAGAAAAGCATTTATCGCTGCTTGTACGGATATTTTGGGATCCTTCCAATGTCTTATGGCAAAGCCAGAATCTCAATTCCACATCAAACAGGCGGGGCTGCGGGAGCCATTGCACCATGTTGGAGACAAACAGCTAGTGTTGCAGGGCCAACAGGGCTACACCTGAACCTGGGCCAACGCACTCATGTTCCAGTGCAAGATACGCCCATTATGAGATGACATAGGAACCCGTAGCACCAGCTCAGTATCTCAAACTGTTTTAAAACCTGACACAGACCAGTGGGCTTCTGAAAGGAAAAGCTATTTGTGGGATATTTGTTACTTGGACAATTCTGTTTTACTCACTAGAATGAGAGGGAGCTTGCTGACCAGTGTGTGTTGTACCACGCCCATGAGGCTCAGTGCAGACCAGTGATTCCAAAGCTGTGGGGGGGCGTCCCACAGTCCAGGGTTTTTCTTGGCTCAAAATACCATCCTGATCATGTGATCGCGTGCATGTGTACCGTGCCTTCAACTGGCAAATTGCAGCTCTTTTCTTCCTCCTTCTTCTGCAGTTTTGGCAGCGCATTTCCCGGTGCACTGTGCTGATTACGATACAGCGCCACCAGCGCCACCAGCGCCGCAATTGCAGTTACAAATGACAGAAATCCACCAAGCAAATCCAAGCAAAGTCTTAAGTCTTTGGTCACAAGTCCAAGTCAAGTCTCAGTTCTCTTATGGTTGTAAAAGGGTCACACCGATACCACTTTTCTTACCTATACTGATTCCGAGTACACACATCTTTGAATGGGCTGACACTGAGTATTGATCCCATCCCAATTAGGTTATTTTTCTTTAATTAAAAAGCTGAATATTTGGCTAGCATTTTCAAACTCTCAAAAAATGGATACTTGCAACATGACTGAATTGTATGCAATATAACTAATGTAATATTATTTTATTCAAAGGTTTCTTAACAACATGTAAACACAGAGCACTACAGAGTTTAGTTTGGAATGAAACATCACTTTAACAAAGGAGAAGGAATCAATGGGATTAGGCCTACTGTTTACTGGAATGACTGGAATGAGGCCAACACACTCACTTGCAAACTAAGGAAAGGAGAACCAGATAATACCATATACTGTATGGATAATACACACCTAACACTGATTTAACTCAACATATAATCAAATGTAATAGTTTTGCCTGTGATACACTCTTAACATATCCATATGCAAAGGCAGAGAAAAGGACAGCTACGTGGTTCTCGGAAGCAGTGACTGTGGTAACTAAGATTTGGATAGGGTTAGGGTTAGGGTTAGCACCAGATGCATGATGGTATGGGAGGGAAAGACATTCATCTCGTCAGACATTTCCTTAATGTTAATGTGGCAAAAAAAAAAGTATAATGGGACTTTAACGAGTCCCAAATCTCGAGTCTCAAGTCGAGTCTGAAGTCACTGTGTGTCCAAGAGTTGGAGCTAGAGGCCACCTAGTAATTCTCTACCCTGCATGTGGTACCGCAGCTGCAGCCGCGCAAAACAAACGCGGTGTTCACACCAAGCTACGGTCACACAAAATCCGTCAGTGGATTTGGGATCCACTCTTCATCTGAGTCGGCGCCCGGCTGTATGGCGGCGCGGCTGTGAGTGCTCTCATTGGAAACACGACCCGCTGCAGTTCCAATTAAGACACGCGGCTTTGAATGCACGGGGGTGCTTCAAATGATCACACAACGAATAAGGCGGTTTGTGCATTCTGCAAAGTTTCAATGGAACTGCACTGCAGCACTAGTTCTATTCAGACAGAAACATTGTGGATGACAGATCGCCAGAAAAAAATAAACATTGTAACTGGAGTATATATACTCTAGATAATTACCTAATTACCATACAGTAGTTTCAACACGCACACTTTAATGCCGTTGACAGCTTATTTAGCACTTGAACAGACTTATAGATGAACATAAATACTACCTGGACAAGTTAAGGTGATGTTGATAAGATGTTCAACATGTGCAGTATTTTCAATATCATTGCCAATATTACTTTCTACTGTAGTTAACTTATTTTTATTTTTTTCTACCAAATGTATATTATTCTATTGTTTTTTTTGTATTCTTATGTTGTTATTTCTGAGCAACCTCTGGCACAAGAATTTCCTTCGGGATTAATAAAGTTCTATCTTATCTTATCTTATCTTAAGAGCTATTATTTGAGTGAAATTTGAAAGAAACGGCAGAGCCATTTGTCAGTTATTGCCTGCTCCTTCCAGCCAATTTAGATTTTAGATGGCTCCTCCTCTCGGCTCATTCATGACCAATCAGTGCATCTCTTCCCTAACTGATTCGGGGAATCCATCTTGCCTGTCAATCACAGATGCATGAATGCAACACTTCTCAATGGTGGAGAAACATAGGGAGGGAGGGAGCAGAGAGGGAGGGGACTTTTTTTGGTTGTTTTGTTTCAAAAGCTCTGCTCTCTTCTCAACTCATATTTCTCGAATATTTCTTGAATATTACCTACAGCAGCTTTAATGAGGTTACAGAGATTTAGAGGCTTTCACTTAGCTACACAATCTGAACATAGCTTGTTCAGATTGTGCAGGGTGTGTGTGTGGGATTCACAGTGGATGTCCTCACCCTGGCGTATGTCTAAGCCGGGGGGCTGGGTGAGGCCATCAATGATGAGCTGCAGCGTCTCAGGGATGGTGTCCAGCCTCCCGGCCAGGTGCTCCAGGCTGCTGGCCTGAACCTGGGTCTCCACACACCTCCGAAGCCCCACGCTGCCAATCTGCTCCATGCTGCCACCCACCAGGGACAGAAACCTGCAGACACACGGGAGGGTAAAGGCTGTACATCACGTGGTCGAGATTTGTTCACACAAATAAAATAACCACAATGTTTAAATCATATATTGAATTCAAATAATGGATTGAATACATAATTTTTTAAATAGATACATTTAAAATAAATATGGGTATACATAAGCGTGCACGTGCATGTGTAAAAGAGTGTGTGTGAGATATTTTGTGTGTGTGTGTGTATTTGCACTTGTGGGTGTGAGGGTTCATGCATGCTTGCCTGTGTGTGACAGAGTGTTAATAAATGAGTCTTAATGGTGGTCCCAGTGGGGCTGCAATGCGTGTGTGCCAAGTCACCTGTTGACTGAGCGAGAGAGCCCAGAGACTAGGGCAGAAAAGAGAGCGAGAGATGTAGTAAAAAGCAAAAGAGTAAGGAAAGGGAAAATTAGCTGGTTAAAAAAGACATGAAAAAAGGATGGATGGCGAGAGGAAAGAAAATACGATAGACAGCGTTTTCGCTAAATGCCACACCGCGGCTTCCCGCCACGCATTCATAGTGGAAATAACATTTTATTAAATCCACATTCATTTATTTAGTCTACATGCAGAGAGCCAGACAGAAGTGGCTATGAGGGGATTGCAAATCCCTTGCACACCGGCCAGCGTTTGTTTGGTGTACATATGAAACGTGTGCATTATGTGGCCCTGGTGCGTTAGGGCACTGGTTATGTACATTTAATTTTGGAATCTCTCCACAGCTGTTGACGGAAATGAATGTGTATGTCTGGACCAGCTGGGCAACGCCGGGATGGATGGCGGTCGCCGTGGCAGCCTGACGCCAAACAGACTTTGCAGCTGTCCCCCCAATCCTGTGACGGACAGGACAGGTGGGCTGATGCGGGCCTGCGCACGCACACACATGCACGGGCACTGGGAAGGACACACTGAGCGGCATGGCAAAGTGCACATGTTGCACTGGGAGCCGCAGCGGGGCTGTAACTGGACTCAGCTTGTGTACCAACTATGCATGAGACAGCTGTGAATGACGAGGCTGCTGCCAGCTCTGCTACCTCTGCCAACGTACCTCTCGTCCCCCCCCGCGTCCGACCGAGGGGAAACACAAAGCCTCCATCCCTCATCGCCAGCCAGTCACTTTGGGGGAAAATGGAAGCTAAATGGTGGCTAAATGGAAGCTAAATGGTGGCTAAATGGAAGCTAAATGGTGGCTATATGGTGCAGCGGCTAAGCCCTCCCGCCAGGAGGTCGCTAGCAGTTCCCTGTTGTCATGGAACCCTGGCAGACAACAAAATGGTTAGATGAAGCATTCATGTTCTACATTTAGGGAGCTTTCCAAGCACACACTTTAGTCCGTTTTAATGGAAACTTGGTTGAGGTTGAACCACTGGTACAGCTCGTTTGGCGTTTGTGAAGGAACTCGGGCGCAGACCCAAACAACCGCAATCCGACCCAACAGCAGGAACTAAACCAAACCCTAATGAATGATGGGCTTCCTCCGCGGGCATTTGTTGACACGTACAGAAACAATCTTACATTGTTGAGGCCTACGATTGACAGTTCTACGTCGTTTTGTTAACATATGGATCTTTTTTTGTAATCCTGTTTCTGCCGCTACTTAGCCAGGCGAGTCCAGCAATGCAATATTTATTTGAAAGCATTCAGGTACTTTATATAATATTTCCTCGCTGGACTTGTGTGGCAAAGTAGAAACAGGATTATATAAAATTATATTAACGAAACAACGCTGTAGAACTGACAGTAGGCCTATACAATATGCAAAATATATAGAAAGGTGATAGCAAAAAAAAAAAATACAACGTAGGTCCAAGGCTGACATTGATTCACTACATGTTTGCTTGACTTCTTGGCCGAAGAGCGCACATACAAAATGTGCTGAATAAAGTCCACAAACATAACGATATAAACTGGAGTCACACAATCACAGTTTATAGTCAACTGTCAAAAAACATTTAATTTCGGAAAAGAGAAGTTGTTACATATAAATTATAGACTCTACAGTCAGTTACTTTCATGAAATCAAAACTGTAATGTTGGTGTCTGGCTGCGTATACTGCTTATCTTGCAGCATATGCAGCCTAGGAGCTAGGAGCTAAGGAGCTAAAGTGGCTCGTCAACAAAGCACAGAGACGTTATGTGGGCCCGACCCTAGCTACATCCGTGAGAAACACAGGTTACTCCATGGCCATAGACCACACCGACACATCAACACACTACAATACTTGACAGGATATCTTCAAAACTCCCTGGAAAAAGCATGGCAGTGTCTTTATTTCCCAGAGATACAAATATTTGCTTAGTCGGCTACATTTATGCTGTGACAGATGAACACAGAAGTAATATCCTGTTTAAAATCTAAATATGTTTATTTTGTTTCTGGAGGAGAAAAAAATTATAATCGATAATTGAGGAAACCAACAGTTTTCTTGTTAGTCTATTTTCCGTACCAACATGAAAAACTACATACTCGTGTACAGACCTGCAATTCCCTGCATAGAAGTGGCAGCTCACGAGACGTAAAGCATGCAACATTTCTGACCAATGAAAACGACTTCTGCGGTTACGTTTGTGGCGCTGCTCCTTCGTACACGCCCCTCAGCCAAAAATATATATTATATAATATATATATAAAAACCCAACCAGACTATGTTAGAAACAAACCAAAGTATGAATTTCATTGTGATTCGGACAAATGGACGAAGCTTGTGAAAGGGCCTGTGGGATTGTGACTCATTTAAGACTTTTAAGAAATAAAAGCTACTTTTAAGAAATAAAAAAGTAAACCGAAACACAAATACAATGATTGGAAGAAGAAGAAATGGAGAAGATGATCAAGGAGAAAATCATCCTATGAAGCTTCTAGTCCCTACAATCAAACAGCTTTAGAGTCAATACCTCACAGTCATAAAAAACACCAGCTAGGGGCCAGTTGTGAGGTGCCCAAGGACACCTCAACAGGAGTTGGCAGAGAACCTGAACCTGCCATCACAGAAACCTGTTTAGCAAAACATGAGAGCTGCAAAGAGGAGAAGCAGGGGAGAGGATTGGATACACAGATGCGAATGGAAAAAGAGGATGATGACGATGATGATGATGTGGTGGTGGTGGTGGTGGTGGTGGGAGGAGAAAGGAGAAAATGGATCAAATGAGAAGACGAAGAGAAGACTAAGCAGGAGGCAAATGAGAAGAAAGGAGAGAGGAACACACAGTTGATTTATGAACATAAAGTTCTGGCACCAGGATGGTGTTAGTGGGCGACTGTGAGCTCAGCTCCAGTTTCAGGTGTGTGTGTGTGTGTGTGTGCGCGCGCGCCATATCATTTTTCCAGTAGGGTGTTAGTATTTAAGAGGTACCAGGAGTCCAGGGGCCTCTCCCACTAGCGGGTCCAAACACACTGCACATAATCACTGTGTGTGTGTGTGTGTGTGTGTTTTGGTTGGGTGGCCAACTTGATAGAGTCCATCCACACATACAATCTAGCGCACACACACCATCTCACATCACAGACAGTTTCTTTGTTCTGTGACCCTCTTCTGTGTCAAATTATAGATTTTCCAAACAGTGGACCACCTATGCTAAATATCATAATATTGTCACTACAGTGACACACCCTACTGTTACATAGAATAAAACAACACCCTCTGTTTCACATTATACAAATAGTTACTATAGAATGTTTATAGGGGTGCTCTCTGTAGTCAGCCACCAGTGATAACACGCAGCATTCAATATTTCAGATATCAGTTCTAACATAACACAATTTAATTGAAATAATACCGTTTTGGTCCAAACCCTACAATGACCACTTGACAAAGTATTAATTTGCCAAAAAAATTCCATTCCATTCCATTAGCCATTTGGGGAACGTTATCCAACATCATATATATTATTATAAAGTGTCCCCTATATTTCCCTTCATGACACGCAAATGACTAGCCTCCAAATGCTTCACAAAGACTCAACCCAACACTATTCAGTGGTATTTAACTATCAGGTATCGACTTCATCAATATAAATACAGGTAAATGGTAAATGCGGTGTAACAAGTATGAACGAAGGCAACATTCAAATGTAGTCACATTTGAATTCTTAGTTGACGTGTATGTAGAGATGAAACAGTGTCAACATTTCAGAAGAACGTTAGACCGCTGATGGACCTGAACATATTGCATCAGTCGTAGTTCATCAAAAAATACATGTAATCAA
>OMKP01017582.1:2297-17573 GCA_900302375.1 Bathygadus melanobranchus
AATTTCGGAGATAAACAGCAGGTAAGCAACTATAGATCCATCAGCGTACTCCTTGCCATCTCAAAGGTCGTTGAAAAGATTGCAGCAGAACAACCGATTGCACAACTTGAGGCTATTTTACACCCTGCGTAATTTAGATTCAGAAAAAAAACCCTTCAGCTGAAACAGCATGCTGCTACTTCTGTGAAGTCATTAAAGCAAACACAAATAAGGAAGGGAAGGGGCGGCGGGACTTCCTTGACCCGTGTAAGGCTTCTGACACCTTAAATCATCAAATATTATGCAAAAAACTGGCTAACTATGACCTTTCCATAACTGCACAAACTGGATTAGTTCATACTTAAATGGCCTACAACAGTGTGTGTGGATTGGGGCACAATAACATTATCATCACTAAAACACTGCACCATGGGATATACATAAATGATTTCCCATCCTTTGCAATGATGCTGAAACTGTTATGTATGTGGATAACACAGTGCTATACACCCACAAGTCCCCACAAAATGAACAAGGGGAATGGAAAGATAAGATAAGATGGCTCTTTATTGTCCCCGAGGGGAAATTGCAGTTTTGCAGCAGTACAATTACAGGAGAGAAGCACACATCACTATACAATAACAAATGTAAGGGCAACAAGTTGTATAAAAAGGTCCTACAAATATACCAAAAATAATTATACAAAATGTACAAATATTTACATAGGTTACATACAAAAACGTTGCTAAATGGCTAAATGACTCCTGTCTCACTCTAAATGGTGGAAAGTCTAACTATGTACTTAACCAATAGAAACAAACATGGAGGCTATCCTGAAATCTGCATAAATGGACAATACATTAAAAATGTGAATGAGTTTAAGTACTTGGATGAAACTCTTACAGTTGACGCATCAAAAAACATAATAATAATATTTAAATGCAATGATTCATTCACTTGTATGACTAGTTGGTCTCAAGCAGGAAGAACTGCCTTAAGATCACTTGAATCATTACATAAAAGTGCCTTTAAAATTGATGATAAAAAATGTGATTGTGCACTCAAATGTTTGTTTATTTTTTAAGATCATTCATAATGCTGCTCGTCCTCCCTCGAGGAACTTACTTACACTCAGCTCAGAATAAACAACACGAGCCACTAGTTCATCCACTTAGGGGGAAGTGCAGAACTCCACAATGAAATACCTCTTTTGGCCAATCATGTTTCACTTTTATGGCCACATGGAACAATCTTCCAATAGAACTAATAACAACAACAACACATTTTCAAACTCTCCCGTCTAACAAAATATTGGATACTCACACAGCAAACTTTGGTAACATTTGTAAATCATTGTTGGTTGGGAAGTTGGTCCAGGCTTTGGGGATTGATTGTGGGGTTGATTGTGTTGACTCTTATTGACTATAGTATTTTTTACTTGTGTTAACGTGTAATTCCATTTTATTACTTTACTTACATACCCAGGGACTACGGGTGGAAAATAGCAATTTGCTAAACACCTCTCCTTGTTTTATATAAGGTTAATATTCTTTGTACATTGTCCATGTTCAAATAAATGAATTCAAATCAGACAACTGCAAAACTACAAAACAAGTACGGTTCAACTTAACAGGCCCACATCAGATGACAGCTGCTAGCCTCGAGCCCTCAAACCTGCAAGGGACCTGGGACAAACCACATTGTTCTGACTCTTTTAAGGTAGCCGCTGTGACGGTTTTACCCTGGTGGAATCAGTGTGCAAGCTCTACGATTGTGATCTCTCATGATGTTCAGTTGTGACTTTGCAGGAGGACAACTCTGCTCAGTGGTTCCAGACAGTACCAGTAGAGAAATCCAACACCGTGCCTTTATTGCTGTCTACTATGGGTATGGCTATATGTAATAACTATGGGTAGGCATGGAGGCACAGGGACACGTGTGTGTCTGTTTGTGTGTGTGACACGAGAGAGGTCAGGTAGCAGTAGCATGAAGAATATCTCACACACACGCACACACACTAGGAGTCAAGGGCATCACTTTGTGTTGAAAAGGGGTTAGCATATCACAGCACATAAACGACGATTATTATATATATTATATTATATGCATATTTGTTTGCATTGTATGTAGTCCAAATGAACTTCTCAAAGCGTTCTCATTCGCTACTTAACATTTCTTGGGGCAAGATTTTTTTCAGAACATTTTGAACAAATTATGCTTTTTAAAAAGTGAAGAGGACAAAATGGGCCCTTTCAAAAAGTGGTGTGGAGATATCCCCAGCGTTCCCAGTGTAAATGACACCTATGCACAGAGTATACCAAATGCAGAGTGAATAATGACACCCGAGCCCGGCTGTCAAACATTCCTTGGTGTTAAATCGATGCAGGAGAGGCAGAGCTGAGCCTTGTTTCTATAGATAATACGATTTGGGCGCTGCTAAATTTAGAAACAAGAGACAGTGTGGATGCAGAGAGAGTGTATCGGCAGAAGAGACAATGCACTGCAAATTGGTTTTTCAGACTCTCTTGTCTCGGTTTTACTAATCACCTCTTTTTGTGCAACTGTTCTGTTTTGTTTTCCCCCTTCTTGTACTTCTTCCCATCTAACTGCCTTTTAGTGTCATACCTATTTTCTTTATTTTCTTTTATGTTTCCATTGATTCTTGATTGATCTTAATCCAATGGCATATCTAGCCTATAAATCTATCTTATGATATCAGGTGTGAATGGAGATCTACTGAGAGGAAAGGCGAGGCCATTACCATGTACACAGGAACAGCACCAGCGGCCATCTTTAATTTTACACCCGATTCAACGCTCCTTGTCTTCCAAAATTTGTTTTATCTCAGTGTTGTACATCTGGGATTTGAACACTGTTGCATTTCCAGGGGAAGTATAGGCATTGTAATAACATTTCTAATGTGAGACTAGATATGTAACCCTGGGGATGACCCCTAGACTAGCTTAATTCACTGTTAAATAAATACAGCAGTCAATAGATGCAAGTGCTTTTACACACAGTTTGATGGGTTTGTTCTAGTTCAAATATTGCCCCTCTAGACCTGTTGAATAGAGTTAGAAGGGACAGAATACAGCTGGCCTGTCCCTTGGTAATGCGCTACAAGCCAACACCACACTGACCTTACCTTACATGTGCCAGCACACCAAACTCACTATCCCTTGTGCACACCACTGGCTGCCGTAGTTGGAGGCCCTAGAGGTCAGAAGTCAGTACGGGGGCAGACCAATAACAGTCACCACTCATCACTTCTATCTGAACCAGCCGACAATAATCAGCGCTTGAATCTGCAGTTCAAGGAATAACAATGAGGGTGTTTTCACACTCGGTCCGTATCCGCCCTCTAAACGAACTCCCGTCGATGAGTCAGCATTTTTTGTGCTTATGTGAACACTTCAAACGAACCCAGACCCCTCTGAAGCGAACCGTACCGAACTAACTGAATTGATTGACATTTCAACGATGTGCCTCCAGAGCGACTATAACAGCTGAGCGCCTCCGTGTGTGAGCAGTGGAGTTCAGTCCTTCAAGCAGGAACACGAGCTCCTTCAAACATCCATGATTATTATTCTATAGTTCTTATTCTATATCTAATTAAAACAGGTAGGCCGATTTAAATGAAAGTCATGAAAAGACCAACTGATGGAGAACGGCAGCACACCTGACATGACCACAGTTACTGAATGCGGAGAAGAGCACTGTTGAGATTTGCGAACCAGATTCAATGAAATTATTCAATTCATGATTAGATGTTTTGGGAAAATAAACACGTTGTTTAACATTGGTTAATTAGTCCTATTTAAAGCAGGGTCTAATTGTTATAGGCCTACGTGTATTTCTATCAATAGTGCATGGCATTCTCACAGAGAGAGAGAGAGAGAGAGAGAGAGAGAGCGAGAGAGCGACTAGTCGCATGCCCATCCCTAATCTATAACAAATACAATGGCAAAGGGCGAAGCGAACCCAGAGCGCTTTGCATTCACAATGCACAGGTTAAGTGAACCGCAACGCAGACTTGAAGCGCACCGTACTCAGACCACCTCCGCGGGTGGTCTGGAAACGATTTGCTTCAGAGGGGTCTGAGTTCGTTTGGATTGATCACGTATTGCACAAAAAAACGCAGACTTGTTGATCTGAGTTCGTTTGGAGGGCTGAAACGGACCAAGCGTGACGGTCCATGCACCTTGAATGGTTTGGGCCGTGCCTCATTTGTCTCAACACAAGTACAACAATACAGGAACATTACGCAGAAATCACAGCATAAAAATTATGAATAAATAAACACACAGCTCTTCTTTTAGACTTCAACCGCTGCACCAGATGCCCTTTGGCTCCAGAGATAGTCTCTGGATAAGGACATGCTCAAAATGGCCAGTACAGTTAGTCCTGCTCTTTCATAACCACACTGACATCACCTGGGCAGGCCTAGCACCACTGGGTCCTACGTTCCACCACAATGAATTCTAAAGAGCATTAGCTCTTCAATATGTCAAGTTGTAACCGGTTTGTGTCTTCTGTCTTCATAGTTGGGAAAATTCCCATTCTAAACAACACTTATACCTCCAGGGCAATAATTCTGGTGTCATGCAAGAGATGTCTAATTCACTAATATAGCCCTTGATCAGGATACACCCTCGAATGGGCAGCAAAACACCCTTCCTTGTGCAGAAAGAGAGGGAGATAAAATGTGCCGCAAACAGCTAGCTAACACACACACACACACACACACATTGTCCCTTCAACAACCTATAGTGTTCGGTATCTGTTAAATGTTTCACTTGTTCACTTGTTCCAACCAAACCGTTGAATATTGTGAATATGTATTGGCCAGTTAAACCCAGTTGCTATAGAAGCAAAAGATTTCAAACACATAAGCACTTCAGTCCGAGCACGGCCTGGTGCTGGTTATTTGGAACAGTGAGTTTGCGGAAACTTTAGCGACTGGGTTTGCAGAAAGCCAGGCTCGGGCTCAAGGCCACTGTGGCATGTGTGTGGTTGGTGGCTGGTTTAAGCAGTCTCACCTAGCCAGAGTCAGGCTAATTAGTTTGGCTGGGTGAGGCTGCACACCTGTGGGCCATTGATTAATTAAGGCCCACAGGTTAAACCAGCCACCACCACACACACTCAAGAGAGCATTAGCATGCTAGCATAGTTACCACCTGCACTGTTCATTTCATTTTCAAAACCTTGCAATAAACCGGATTCTTCGCCACCTTCTTGTGTCCTGTGTCTTGGGAGCCCTGAAGAAAGCCACTTAGGTGGCGTGTGGCAGTCTTAACTGCTACAGCCACGTTTCAGGCAAGCATATGCGGACATCATCACAAATATCACAAGTCATCCGTGACAGCAGGTGACATATTTAACAGATTATTCTATTCTTTTAGTTCTGACAAACAGACACACATGAATAGTGGTGGTGTTGAAAGCCCTAAAAGTCCACTGCTAAGCAGCGATGGCAAGGAATGGAAAACATGCACATCCACAGGGGGAGAACTGAAAGTGCCACTGTGGCTAATTAGTAGTCGAGAATCTCAGACTTAAATAGAGAGTAATGGCTGATCTAGGCTTTCCCTTTAGCAGAAACAGACCTGAGGCCGAACAGTTAGAGAACAGTCTAACTCTCCTCTTTTAGTCAGTTTGACCACAGGAAATTCATGTTTTTGAAATGAATATATAAAATGTTATTTAGCCATTCTCTCGTACATCTCTCTCTCTCTCACTCACACACACAAACTCACAGAGACACTCAGACATCGCCTGGCTTGAGAGATGTAAAGGTCTGTCGGAGATGTGGGCAGACAGCTGGATTTCAGTCAAGGCAGCTCTATAGACGACACACCCACACTCCATGGCAAAATCAAGGGCCAAGAAAGAAGCACACAGAGTTGACCAGACAGACTGATAGGTAGATATAGACAGACAATATATTCCTTTGGAATACTTCCTGTTTTGACTTGAGGCGTTCTCATTCCACGACACACACATGTGGACGTTTTTTAACATAAATTTGAAAGCGGGGGGGAAAAATATACTTTAACTTTTAACTGCTTGTTGTGTAATGGACCTCTGTTTCTAAAGCAGCTCACTCTGGGGAAATATAAAAAGTTATTATTACAATAATAACATGAAAGAAACAATGTATGTTATGTATGCAATATATCTATTTATACTGCTGTAGGACCACCCTAGCAACCACCTAGAACACCCTAGCAACCACCTAGAACAACCTAGAACCACCCAGATCACCCTAGCAACCGCCTAGAACACCATATAAACAAACCAGTAAACCCTAGCAACCACTTATATCACCATAGCAACCACCTATAACACCATATAAACCACCAGAAAATCCCAGCAACCACCTTTATCACCCTAGCAACCACCTAAAAACCTAGCAACCACCCAGAACACGATAGCATCCACCTAGTAAATGGACTGCATTTATATAGCGCTTTTATCCAAAGCGCTTTACATTTGCCTCACATTCACCCATTCATACACCGACGGCGGTGTCAACCATGCAAGGTAACAACCAGCTCGTCGGGAGCAGTTAGGGTTAGGTGTCTTGCTCAGGGACACCTCGACAATTAGCTAGGCGGAGCCAGGGATCGAACCAGCAACCTTCCGGTTGCCGGACAACCGCTCTACCCCCAGAGCTACTGTCGCCCCTAGTACACACTAACTACCCAGAAAACCCAACCTAGAATACCCTAGCAACCATCCAGGCCAGAACACCCTAGCAACCACCCAAAATAGACACCAACCTGAACATCATAGCAACCACCTAGGACACCATAGCAACCACATAGAACACCATAGAAACGACCCAGAACACCCTAACAACCACCCATTAAACCTTAGACCTAAAACACCATAGAAATACCACTTAGAACACTGTAGAAATACCCCCCAGAACAAAATAGCCGTCCGAAACACCCAAGAAGCAGCATATAACATCCTAGCAGCAACCACAAAACTACAGCACTATTCCACGTCACTCTATTGTACATTTCCAATATACCAGGTACTAAAAACCTTATTTTCAAGCAAGCTGCACACCACAATGTATTCTGAAATTGTACTTTTACTAATTCTAAATCCTGCATCATTCCTATTAGATCAAGGAAAGACTTGACACAGAGCCCTCGGACACTATATACATATTTGGAAATGAAATACATTTTCTTAAAGAAGTCAACCTTTTTCCTTGAATCCGTTAAATCCTCCATATTGTATCTTGCACCGCTGCTTAATGTTAGTATTGATAGTATTCATTGTTTGTTACAATGGAATCCTTTATTCAGGGTTAGTTTTAAATGAAGTGTGAAAACGTTTTATACATTAACGTATTCTTTTCAATTGTCTTTTTAATTGAAAGCATTTTAAGCTGCTCCTGGATGGAACGGGCTTTACAAATGAAACAGTAATGACATTAAGCAGGTCTAGGGAAGCTGCACAACTCCACTTTGAAGAGATGAAAGAACAAAACAAAAGTTTTTACTTTTAATTGCATTCCTTGAACATGTTTTGTATTTGTTTTATTGCTGAGTCTCTTGCATAATGCATGGTCCTCCCAGTCAAAGTTAACTCCACACTATGTGAGGAGAGGGCCAGGATAGGGGAGATAGGGCCGGGTGCAAATCGGAAAAAAACAAGTTGGGCAGGAAGTGGAGAGAGAGAGAGAGAGAGAGAGAGAAGTGGAGCGATGGAAGGAAAATGAGGAGTAAAGGGGCTTACAGCGCATGAGTGTCAGTTAGAGTACATATCAGATGAAAGTCACAGGTACACACTCTAGGGCTAAACACGCACGCCCGCACACACACACAAAGAGAGAGAAATAAACAGAACTGTAAGAAAACAAGGTGAAACACAGGATGCCTGTGGCTCTAACCACCGGATGCAAACCACCATGAAATGTTCCAGATTTTGACAAACATACACACTTATTCACTTACAAAGACTAAGTGAGGGAATGGGGACACGCGCACACACACGCATACGCACGCACACACACACAAATGTGAATAAAATATAACAGAACTTCAAACAAGGGCTCAAAATTGTCCTATCATAAACGTAAAACAAATCACTTTAATAATATAACCACATTCGCCATGTCAAATTATATATATATATATATAGTATATAGCAATGTTCCCCATACACGTGCAATGTGCTAGTGAGCTTGGCGTCCAAGCATTGGGGCCATGTTTACTCGTTTTATTGCTACAATGTTCGCTTTTCCATTTCCTGTTCAGATCCACAGCAAGCGGCCACCACTGCCTGCGGCCCTCCTCTCTATCTGGAGACCAGAGAGAAAGACAGAAAGCCTCCTGACTCACCGGCATCTTGATGGAATATACAGTGAGCTTAACACGCCAGACACCGCGTCGCAAGTCCCATCCGCCCAGAGGTAGATTTTCTGGGCTCACGCTACTCCCTTGCAAAACTAAATCACACATGCACAAAGATGAAAGGTAAATACAAAGTTATGGAAAAAGTAGAGAGAAAGTTGCAGGCAATCGTACACACAAGTTTGCGTTGTCGCTTCTGTCGATTTATTCACTGCAGTTATCGTGTCGTGAGCAGGGACTGTGAAGGTTGCCAAAGTAAGCAGTGAGTGGTGTGAGGAAAACCTTGTCAATGTGGTTTTAAGTGGAGGGCAGGTGGAGTAGAGGAAGATTGAGGTGGAGGGCGTTTCGGGCAAAGAGGCGGTGGGAGGGTGGGTGTTAGGGGGTGCAGGGTGTTTAGGTGGATAGTAGTTAGGGTGTGCAGGGTGTGTAGGGAAGGAGTTTGGATGGAGGGTATTGGGGGTCGATGGTGTTTGGGTGCGTTTAAGTATTTAAGATGCCCTGAATGCTTTGTGGAGTTTGTCAATTAAAATCAAACCTGTCAGCTGTAGCCTGAATCCCTCGTTCAACAGCAGAACGAGCGTGGATCCTTCTAGTCGATACGTACCACCGCTACATCTACTCCGTTGTTCGAGGGATCTACGTCCAGCCTACGGGTCACGCTCACCGTCGTCTCCCTTTATAGCCCTTAGTTTCACTTCACGGCAGGGTGGTGTTTTCACCACCGTGTGAGATGGCACTGGTGACACGCCACTCCCCAAAGATTAAGGTTCCATCCCCATTCTTTGCTTCGTGTTTTCTATGTGGCCTGGTCTGTAAATAAACACAATCCTCCCTGCCACTCTGCACCGTTCCCACAGAGCATTTTCGGGGGCATTTTCTATGTAGCGGAAAACAATGATAGGTGTTGAGGTGAGTATAGCATCTATTTTATGATGTATTTATTGATCATATATTTATGTTTGGCTGTGTTGCTGCACCAAAGGGAACAGAAGGGAAAGCCGCGTGCCAACTGAACGCTGTCGTTGCCAAAGTGAAAGGCGATTGGAGATTAAAGAAGGAACAACCACAACCAAACCTGCCATTTTAAAGATTTTAACCATCAGTTTAGGGAGCATTTCATAACCTGTATAATAATAAGTTCAGAACCACTGTCTGTAAACAATGATACAAATGTGATATAAAGATCACAAGGGAAATAATTTTTGACCGTGTATAGAAATCTAATGGGGGCAAAACTAAAATATCCTCACAGGCTTCTAAGTGAAAACACGAGACGACAGCTGAAACGGATTTAAAGTAACAAAAAAGATTTGTGTGTTTAATTACACGTTCATTGATCTTTGCTGTGTGCGTATACGTGCGTACGTGCGTGTCTTTGCTTGCACCCATCGGGAGCCTTTTTTTTCAGTCAGAAAGGTGTTTGTTTACAGTACATGCAAGGGGGGGGCGTTGTATACATTACAGTCACTTTTCAAATCTAGTCTCCGAGGATAACATATGTGTTGGGAGTGAAAGGTTGAAAATGAATAAAACTCAAAAGATGGGGGAAGGTAATGAGACAAATTGAAAACGCATACCACAATTCATCACAGGCTTCTTTAAAGCCTCCTGAGCTCTCACTATAAAAAGGTGTCATTGTACTGTGGTGTCCTACTCACATAATCCCCAGGCATCTGCCACCAGTCTCCTCTTCATTTATATTTCCCCCCTCTCAAAGAAAAAAAAGGAAAAAGTGTACATTTTCCGGTTTCCTCCCCCCTTAACTGTGAGTTGATGAAGTTTGCTTTAAACCGGAGCCCTTTTAACTATACAGTATGGTCTCTTGATATTTTCTAGCTATGGAAATGCTGAAATATGCATTTAATAGAGGAACGGGTTCTCCCGAATCACGATAATGAGGTGCATGGGAGCAAAGCTTCAAGATTATTAGATTACTAGATTAGATTACAAGATTACTTTTATTTGGTGCTCACTTCCTGCTTCCTGCTCGCTTCCTCCACAATGAAGGTACCTTTTACATTTTGGAGCGAATCTTGGATTTGTTCTGAGTGAGCAATGTATCGAAGAATAAGGTTGTATCTCATGTGATAGCCAACCTCAACTTAATGTAAATACTCCCCTTTAACACATTCCCAGTTTAATTACTAAGTGTGTACACATGAAACGAGAGATTACACAACAGGGAACACCCCACCTACTACAGTTACTGCCATTTCCTGTTCTTGTGTGCAGTGAACAGGAAGTAGCCAGAACAGTAAGCGTTTGGTTAAGAACGCTGGAAGGCAGGTATTTTTCTTGGCAAGTGTGTTTGGATGACTTGGTTTAGGGACTATTATTCACTGACTTCTGTCTCTAAAATCCTGAAGTCGTTTCAGACCATTATTTCTGCATTTCTTGGTTACCATGAAATATTGCTGTTTGAAGTGTGAAAAGTGAAGAGAGCGTTTTATCGTCAGTTTGATTCGATTTAAGAAGGATGTGGGTTGCGAATTTGGAGTCTGTTTGTTTGCTTGTTCTTTTTCTCTCGCCTCACCTCTCCCTCTTCTGTCTATCTCCCTCATGCATTGTTTGCTTGCTTACATACTAGACCCGACTACAGGCCACCCTCCCACATTCAGGTGCACGCACACACACGACTGTTGTGCTGTTTTCATGCCTTTTCAGCACCGGGGAAGGCTGTGTTTGCATGCACCCATGGCCTGCAGTGTGTGTGTGTGTGTGTGTGTGTGTGGTTTTTACTTCCCGCTACAAGCGTTTTTTTTTTGTGCTTGACGGCAACTGTTTTTGGCAGCATCCCTTCGTAACACTGCTTCCCCCTTTCCCTCCCTTCGCTCCTCCACCTGCCTCCACCTCTCTCTCTCTCTCTCTCTCTCTCTGCCTTTTGTTTTCCACGCCTCGCCTCACCTTCCTCCCACTCCTCTCAGAGCCACGCACCTCCAGCCTACTTCCTCCGCCCCCTTACGGTCCTCTACCTTTGCTCTGTCTCGCTGCCGGCAACAACGGCAAAAACAAATCGTTTCGCTTATTGAGCATCCCTTCATTATCTTCCCAAGCAATTCTCCCAAACGTTGCCTGCCTTTCATGTATTTGCACTTCCCTCAAGTGTCACATTTGCATTATTGTACTTAAGCTCTATGTATACTGTATATCTATATATGCATCTCTCTCTCTATATATATATGTATATACGTATATCTCCCTCTCTCTCTTCTCTCAGTATATGAGAGCTATATATATAGCTTGAGAGACACCTGAAAACCACTGAGACTGTCTCAATAAAACTAGTTTTATTGTTATTTAAATCGGTGGGGAGGTTCTTCCCGGAGTGGGGCTTAGAAGAGCCTTAGCAGGGTCTCCTGCCGCTGGTTCCACCAACAGACCCGGGGAAACGCACAGGGACAGGGAGTGGGGGGGAGGAAGTAAGCCATATAGGTCGTCTCCTTGGTTTCCTCTTCTTCAGCGCTCTCTCGCTCCTCTTTATTTTTTCATCATCATCTTGACTCCTCCCAGCCTCTGAATGTTCTCTCTGCCTCTTCATTTCCTCGCCGTTCCGTAATTGTCAGACTCTCCACTTCAAAGCAGCCTCTTGGCTGATTTTAGGGCAGGAAACGAGCGCGGCGGGGCGGTGGGTGGGTATTTCATAATGGCCGTCGACATTCATTAGAGAAAGATCACAAACGCCAGTCTGTAGCATTTCTAGCCGGCTCAGCGTCTACATCCTGCGCATGCGTGTGATGTGTGTGTATGTAGTATTTGTGTGCGCACATGCATGGCTCTAGAGTCTGTGTGTTTGTGTTTGCACGCAAATGCACAAAAACACGATGTCTACACGGCAAACCTCAGACTTGTACATGCATGTAGTGTATAGGGGCCCATTTGTGTGAACGTGTCCTCTGGTTTACCCTTGAAATATATGAAAGGGCTTTGACTAAAATGTCAGAAACTCCCGGTGGAGTGGAGCTGGCAAAAACCACCAAAATGCAGTCATTTCACTCTATTTACGGACCGCTCGGAGAGCGCGCAAGTACTATTTCACCCGTTGTACATGTAATTCATTACACGTCTGTCACACAGTCACATTTGTTTTCATTTAATTTTATTCAGATTAACACTTCTCTGTACTTCCCCCAGCCCATCCCTATACGCTCATTATGAAGAGCTGAAGAGCTTCTGTGGCGCTTTCATTCTCCTTCCACTGAATTTGCCGCTTGCTTATCTCACTTCCTGCTGATATTCTTACTCAAGAGGGCAAATTCAATAGTCATTATCAGCCAATATTTTTTCTGCCTATCAATTTACGGTTACAGCGGTTCACTTTTTGGGTACATGGGATCAGCGCATGTATCCGTGAATTTATTGTCTGTTTCTTTTTTTATTCATGTTGGACATCAACATTTCAAATCATTGTTAGCCATGTTAGCCAAGCATCCAACACATAGCCGAGGAGCACACAAATGAAATTCAATATATTTTTACCTTTACTTTTCTGTCTTTCATGTGAGTCACAATGTGAGTCACCAATGTTCACCTCTCAAATGGAGCACAATTGAGTGACTCATCCCCCTTCTCGGCACCATGCCGCTTGCTCACATTCAGCCTACGTGACCCAGCTTGAGTTCTTGTGCCGACCAGAGAGAGAGGGGGAGAGGTTACGTTAAGCTCACTTGCTTCGACTTCCCTTAAAGTGCCTTTGAATACCCGGTGTTGCCCTCCCTGTGAATCCCTAACTTTTCTTCCCTAGAGGAAACTTTCTGGCCAAGTGCAAAGGAGAGGTGACTGTGAAGGAAGCTCACAAACGACAACAAAGTAAGAGTGGAGCGAATGCAGACCCTTGCGCAAATGAATAAATCTAGGAGGAATAATTGATTGCACTTCACAACGTGAAAGGTCTTTGTTCACTTCCCAACATCTGCAGCTCTAAGCATCCTTGAGGAAAATGCCTAACACCTAGCAGCTCCTCAAAAGCTTGTCCCTGTTTACACTCTGAAGTCAATTTGGATAATGTCTCCTAAATGACTATAGAGCTAAATGTTGGAACCCATCTACGTTTTATGAATACGGTGGTGTTTGTCATATTTATTTATTCATACCATTCCTGTGTACTTGTAGCCCCTGCTTGAGAGGTAATACAAATGTGCGTAACCCCTCACAATCTCAGCAAGTCTTGTTTCAAACTGGTTCATCTTGAAGCGCTGGAGCGTATTTAAGTGGCTTAAACTGATTTAAACATAACTTTGATTATTTTACTACAGTAGAATATATTACAATAATATAACTAATGTTGGATATTAATTGTATTATGAAGTTTAATTAGGATCCATTTGTAGGATCCTGTATGCTGGTATGTCCTGGCACTTGAACTAATACTTACTGTAGCTTGCGTAGCATCTTATCCTGGCTACCTGCTGTTGTACAGTGAGGAGTCAACCTAGCAATTGTGAAATTATTAATACAGATAAATGGATGTAATTAAAGTAAATAACATATAATATATGTGGAATTAAACAAACAAACAAAACAACCAAAAAATGAACACAAAACGTAATCTGGGAAACCTGGAGACCCCAACCATATTCAATTCTAACCCTAATTAGCTTGTATCCTAACCCCTGATGATTTCCCTAACCTATGAATAAGAATGCATCAACTTGCATGAGAGACAATAGGACAACGGTTTACTTGATGCCTCTGTCTGTGATGGATTTGATCGTGCGCTCTGGAGACTCGACTGGCGTGGTGGTTGGCTCAGGGGGCAGGTTGGATCTCTCCTGGCACTCTCCAGTCCCAGCGAGGATCGTGTTGGTCCGGTGGTGATTTAGTGCATTCGATCAAGCTAGAGGATGGTCACCGCCCAAAACAAACTAGTCATCTGTTGGCACAGACTCGATTTAGGATCAGCATCTCTTAGTAACCGTGGTCTCACGAGTCTTGTTTTTGGAACTCTTTTGGAACTCTTGATTTTATCAAAACTTAACCCGGCAGACGTTTGGTTAATAACTCGATTCACTTTTAGCGTGCGTTCTAAAAGCTACCCGAATTGTAACACGACACACGACCTTGCTTGAAGAGGTTCTTGGCACTCTTGAATTCTCAATCGTCTTGAAAAAGACAATCTGGAAAGAGTCTCGTTTCAAAGTCTCGATGAGCCAAATAAAAGTGGTAAAAAGCTGGCGAAAGAAGCTGACTTTTAATAAGCATTTTGCGTCACAGAAATCGTAACATTTGGCATATTTTCCTGTTGCATCTTCACCTGATTGGCCCTGTTGGCAAAACGCCTCCTCCCTCATCACATGGACACCGTCTAGCCTCAGATAACAAAGAGTTAACACTTCAAAACATTAACTATAAATAATCTAACTATAAAGAAATTTGATTAAATATGATGAATATGACTCTTCTCTTCTTGACTTAACTGAACACCCACTGGTACCAACACTATAGCACATAACATGTATAGTGTATAGTGTATAGTATATGAGGTTGAAAAGATTAAATCAATATAAGATCAAAAACATAAATGAACCAAACGACAATCTTGAATGTAAGTAATCAGAGGACAACACGAACACGGGGAGAACATGCAAACTCCACACAGAAAGGCCCGGGAACCAGCCCCGACATGTTGCACCATGCGGGACTTGAACCCACAACCTTCTTGCTGTGAGGCAGCAGTGCTACGCACTGAGCCACCGTGCCCACATGCAATGCAATGGTGAAATTAAACTAAGTTTACCAAGACATATTTGACACATGAGGTAAATGAAGCAAATGGAACAAATGTAAAATGGATAAATCAACAAGTAGAGATGACTACATGGCAAACACCATGTGGTCCATTTTCATTCTAGAACAATAAGCATGCACTTGATCTACTGACTATATTACCGTACCATGTAAATGCAGAAGATCAAGAGGACTTATAAAA
>OMKP01017598.1:2533-15666 GCA_900302375.1 Bathygadus melanobranchus
ACAGAGCCTGGGCAGGAAACCAGGAACTACAAGGGGGCGGAGTTATGCCTCGTTTCCTGTTTCGTTATAGAATTCTACCAACGAAAACATTGGATTTTAATAAGTGTATTTCCACAGTGGCCACTCTAGACAGTGTTGTTTTGAAACATTTACAGAGTTTTTTTTTACAATTTGCTATTGGCCCAGTTTGTGTTGTGCCAATTATGCGTTTACAGATCCCCGGTCAGCAATTATCATCGGCTGCATTCCAATACTCATTCTGTAGTGATTCCACTTCAAAATCCCAGCCAATGTAACGACTCTGATCCCTCTCCAGCTCTTGACCCACATTAGGCCTACGGATAGGATACGTAATGCCTTGCTTCATGTCCTACCAGGCCAGTTCTCGACCGAGCCTGAGGTGAGGGTGTACAATGTCCACCAAGGAGCCGACCCCCTGAAGCAGGAGGCCACCATGGAGGTGAAGGGGGTCCAGCTGTCCGTCACCCGGTAAGGAAACGCATCACCACGTTCACATGGAAGGCAGTTACCCAAAGCGACCTTTCCAGTGAGGTTGAAAAACAACCACTGCTCATGAGATATTGAAACAAAAAGCACATTAACATTTTACAACAGGGACGGTCGCAGAACTAATTATCATACAATTCCATCTAGGTATTGGATGCAATATATAGAGGGGAAGCAATCAGCCAATCAGAGGCTATGCCCTGCCCTAGTATCTAGGCTCGCACGAGCTAGGCCAACTCTTGTATGTATGTGTGTGTGTGTCTCAGGGGATGGCAGAAAGACTACAGACAGGACAGGAAACGGGGCTCGGACGTCTACTGCTGGTTCATCCACAACAGCGGGAAAGGCTTCATCGACTACCACTACACGAGCTACATAGTCCCCCACCTCGACAGCTTCCTGCAGGTCGCCTGATGGGGCCGGAGGAGGGGTGTGTTGGGGGGGGAGGTGATGGAAGAGTACAAAAAGACACAAAGAAGCCCTGTGACTAGGTGGTGCTATAGCATTTTTTTGGGGGGGGATGGGAAGCCATTTTAAAAATGTTGCCAGATGTGCGAAATGAATTGCTGGGTTGGTTGGTTGAACGGGTGGCGGGCCATGTGACTTATTAATGTGTGAATCATAACAAGAGAAAGCATTTTGATTGATGAGTGGGGACTATACTGTGACTGACATGTACGTATCACCACGTTTCTCTGTACCTTGACGAATTATCATAAAGCGACTGAACTTTGAACTTTTCCCTCAAATAAGACAAGTGGCACAATTCCTGTTCCACTTTATTCCGGAGGCATACAAACAATGTCACCAAATTGTGAGGGACAAAAAGGACTTCTGGTTGTAGTTCCAAAATAAAAACCCAAGATTAAAAAAACTCATTTGAAAAATCGATTCACTGTGAAAAACGGTCACAAAACAGGGGAGGAAAAAAAAGATAAGTGTATATACAGCTGACTGAGCACAGCGATATAAACTCTGACACAGTAGAGACGGCACGCAGGCTGTTGGGGTCAGAGGTCACGAGGAAGCGGGTGGGGGGGGCAACGGAGGTCAAGCCATTTTCGAGAAGTCCTCATAAAGGACACCTTCGACACGTTTGCCCTTCAATCGACCCTGAAAACATACAAAAAAGTATTAAGGCCTCAGCGATACACGCGCCGTGAGCGGCGAGATGCTGTGATCGGATTATTAGTATTCTGCACTCACAGAGTCCAGTGTGAGCGTGGCGGAGAACTTCTTCTCGTCGATACCCTCCAGCAGGGCCTCCGTGTCCCGGTACTCGCCGTTCAGGATCAGAACCCGCTTGCCTTGAGAGAGCAGAGGGTTAGGGGCAGAAGTGTGCTTGTGACCGTACGTTTTTCAGCTTTGACGGTAATCTGTTAGGGAGCTCGTCGTAGCGCCTTTACAGAAGTGGACACACCGGGCATCGATGTGATCGGCGCCGTGTCCTTTTCGCCAACAGAGCTGTGAACCTTCGGGGGACTACTTACCTGCTCTCTCACAAGATTCAATCTTTGCCTCTTTTTTGTTTCGCTAATGTGCTCAAGCATCTCCTGACTAGTCATTGTCAAAGAAGACTCCTTAAATGACCTGTGTCTGAAATCCCTTAAAGTCGCTTGGAACATAGTAGTAGTAGTAGTAAACCCTAGTAGTAATAGTAAATGAGACACTCACACCTATGGCACCATAGTCCATCATTCATATCCAAACAAATTAAAGGGGAACTTCACTGATTTTCAGCTGGCTTTGTACCATTTCAATGTTGGGGTAAGACAGTGGGTCTTACCCCAACTCCGTCAAATGACTTAGCATCTGCGCTGAGCTGCACAGACAGCATTGGCAACAACTGCAGGCGTTTCTCACACTATATCCCCAATGGGCATAGAGATAAGGTTGAAAATTGGCGATGTTATCTTTTAAATATAGAACATTACCACGAGCATTCACCGTGGCTTACCTGGCGCAGGGATGACCGTCTCCAGGTGACTCTGGTCGAGCTTCAGTCGGTCCCCAGAGATGACCAGCTTCACCACCGCTGTGTACTGGTCCCGCACTTCCTGGAAGACACAACCACAGGTTTCCATAGTTACACACACCTGACCGATACAATCTCCTGCCAGGGCTGGGCGATATGGGAAAAATGTATACAAGACAATTCACCCAGGATACATTCGTCTCCTTCACTGCGAGTCAGTTAACTTCCGATCACTTTACTCTCATTCATTTGTTCAGCGCCACCATGAGGAGTCATGAAGTAGTGACTCAAGTCAAAAGGCTTAATGCGGGGGAATCTGTTTAGAGAGGCAGCATGATTTGATAAAAATGTTGAAGTGTAACTAATGGTATCGGAGGTTTCAATTAGGTTCTCAAATGTGCTGCGGCCTATTTACTAACGTTAAGTAAACAAAAATATCTAAATAACTTCAATTTCTATTCTGCTATATATTCAAGCGCTTTCCATCGATGTCTATTTTCAAAAACGTTCACGTCCTTCATTTTTCCCCCCTCAAATTCACAAACTTTCAAGGACCCGTGGGAACCCTGCGATAAGTCGACATCTTGTCCTTGATATCTACCCTCTGACCCCAACCCCCCAGTGTAATAAAACCCCCCTTACTTGGATGACTGCCTTCTTCTTGTGGTACTTCTCTCCCAGCTTCTTAGTGATGATTTTCACCACGATGTTGGGCTGGAGCCAGTACTCAGTCTTCGCCGACGCAGACTGCTGCTGCTTTCTCTTCTTCTCCTCCATCTGAAAAACAACATTGTAAATGGGTTAAAGGTGCTATGTGCAACAGTGACACAGAGTGTTTAAAATAGGTACTGCAGTCCAAATTCACAACATTGGAGAGTTGTCTCCACCTTTGCAAATGATAAACTAGCTCATGTGGATTTTTTATAACTGAATGTTAGCTAGACGCACGCACTATGAGCTGATGTTAACTGAAGCTGACCAGGCTTTTTAGGTCTGGTAGAATCTATTAAAATCTCAGTTGATCCAGTTAATTTGCTTGCATCTTACCTCCATGATCTCATCCAGCGCGGATTTCTTCTTCTTCTCCCTGGACTCTGAGGCGGAAGAAGGCTCTTTCCTCTTGGCTATAGCTCCCCCCGACGCTTTCAGGGCACTAGCACCCAGGAGGGAACTGAGGGAAGTAGTCAGATTCACCGTTAGGGAAAGTTACCAAGAAATGAATTTCTTTTTGTAGGCTCATAAATGCACAGCAGGATGTACGTACCTGGGTTTCGAAGGTCCCGCAACAGAGGAAGAGGCACCCATATTGAAGGCAACTGAAAAACAGATAATTTCATTAAAAAACGTTCCAAACTTTACCCAACAGGGTACAATTGTTACTCACCATCCCAACACATTTCTAATGCAATTTGTACATCATTTCAATGTGCAAAGAAATAGGGAGACAGCCAAGAAATAGTCACAGACAAACAACAACCATAAGCTCACTTTTCTCTTCCTCGTTCTCTCGTTTCAGCTCTGTGAACATCGGCGTCTCCTATCACAATAAAACAAAGAAATGGACAGTAAAAACACGTATCCCTTTCATCCCAAAACAGCCCCAAAACAAAGCTTTTTGTTCAAAATGATAATAATCCTAACCGGTCCAGTGAGTCCTAACTGGACTAACCCAATATTCATCATTCAATTCTCATCATGAATGCTGTAGCTGTATAGTTGTACATTAATAACGCGCTTTCAAAATCTTGCTCTCTTCCGCTCTCGTTACAACTCTCAAAGTAACGTTTGTTTCTGAAGACAGACAGTAGTTCATATTATCAAGTGACTTGTTTTAAATGTAAAATCCCGGCCTGACCTCGGGCTCGCGTCCGTCGAGGCCCCGGCGGACCTGCTCCTCGATGAACTTGGCGCTTCGCTCTTCGTCGTCGAGGTCCTGCTTCTTCTTCCTCTCCAGCTCCTCCTGCCGCCGGATGGTCTCGGGGTCGCGGTCGATGTACTGGATGTACCAGCCCTTGGGGGTCTCGTCCACCTTGGCCAGACCTGGCGGGGACACGGGAGGCGTAAATAAGGTAATCTCATGGTTAGTGTGTTCATAGTCTCACAAATCAGACTTTAGATGAATAATCTAAAGTCTGATAGCAGACAAGTTCAAGTCTGGGCGAATGGGGTACTCTACTATTCTATCTCATCAGAAGGCATAAATCCCTTGCAGTTGTTTGCACTGGTTTTCCATAGTATTAGACAGATAGACAGACACCACACACAGAATCGCAATAATCTGATGGTGGTTGGAGGTACAGTATACAAATCAGAGGCAAACACACAGATGTTACCTTCCTTTCCTATCCACTTGGTGAAGTCTGTGAGCGTCTCCCACTGCGTGGAGTTCATATGGATGTGCTCTCTGTGGCTGATGTATTCATTGTAGACAATGTTGTTGTGTACGCGCTTGGTCCCTGTGGGGTTAAAAAAACGTGTTGTCAGTTAGACGATATACATCAACGTTAAGTAGGTTGGGGAGAACATTTACTCACCAAACCGTCTTCTAAGTAGCTCCAGAAAGTCCCTTTTGAATTCACTAGAAAGGAGAGCATGAAAGGAGTAACTCGGCTAAAAGTCTTCATCTAGCCAACAGCCATAGAGTTTGCATTACATGACAAGAACAACATGAGGGCTACTCACTCTGAGAAGTAGTCCATGAACTGGTTGGGGTCTTCTGAGGCCAGCAGAAGCTGTCTCTGGTGGGACTCCGACAGACAGTGACATTTGAAACCGTTCTGTGGACAAAAACAAAAACCCACAATTAACGTGTTAAAACCGGCGTTACTTTTAAAAAGTAACTCATCCAACGTGATATTAGCTTACCTCGTCTCTGCATTGTTTTTGACACATCTGACAATACCATCGTAACTTTTGGAGCCCTTTGGATTTTATCCGATTGCCGATCGCTTTGGGGCTGAGAAAATCAGCTTTCCCCATTTGTAAATGTCGTATATGTAAAAATAAAACTCAAACGTTGAGCTGTTTACTTGTGAAAACCTGTAAACCAAATGTAGGCTTTGGGGATTTTTAGATCACTTCCGCCCTGAAGCGGAAGTTGTCGCGGTGTCTCGTGCGCTCAAAGCCACGCGAGAACCGCCTAGATCTCGCTGCTCACTTGCGCTTGCGCAGTCCTGTGTGTCTGACCTTCATAGAAGTAACCATGTTCGCCAGGACCAGCGCGTTGGTGTTCGCCCCACAATGGTAATGTCTATTTTCCAACGTGAAACCAGCATGTTCTCATTGTTGTATTGTGCGCAACAGTTACTTGCTCAAAATAGAGCCAGACTGCGCGCTCTTATCCAAGATAAGTACAGTTTCATGACCGCAAGGACGTGCTAAGCTGCAGGCCGCGGCTGACAGCACTGAGTGTGTGTATGTAGCCCATTGAATGTCTAAGCTAACCTAGCACGGGTGATATTTAGTTTCCACTAAGGTTATGCAGCTGTATGTCGCCGTGCATCCTCGTCCACACATCATACTCCCATCGCTGTGATGTTGTTGTCTTATGTCCAAACTAACAGGTTGACATTTGGCCTCAGGGAGAGAATAAAAACACCCTTAGCTGCACCCTATCGTTAGTTGGTGTACCATGGTGCTAACTGACGTTAGCCGGTGCGGTGTCAAAGACTTAGAAATGATCACAAAGCTGATTATGTATGGCATTCACAACGATGCGCTCCGATGCATATGTTTTAATATCCTGATGTGTTACTAAGCGTCAAGAAAGCGCTAAATGCCGTGTTTTGTTCTTGCAGTGGGCAGGTCAGGAACATGGTCACCTTGAAGGACAGTAAGTACAGTTTATACGCAACTTAACTTTAAGTTCTCTAATACAATGCGCGACCCACGTTGCTTATGCTCCGTTATCATAACTTGCAGCACACGCACACGGATAATGTCTACATTTGCGTCGGTTTTTGTTGCACTGTATGCAGCGTGTGTGCAGAGTGAGTGTTTCTAAAGTGTCCCCTTCTTTCTAGTCACCATCCGGTTGAAGTCCATCAAGAACATTCAGAAAATCACCAAGTCCATGAAGATGGTGGCTGCTGCCAAGTACGCCCGTGCTGAGAGGCAGCTGAAACCTGCCCGCGTCTATGGCAACGGTGCCCTGGGTAATGTCAATTCCACTTTGGATTACATCTTACTTATGAACCCCAGAATATGTTGCCATTCCTTTTTTGTAGTTTTTTGTTTTGTTGTAATTTTGCTAATTGTGATTTTTGAAGATTCCTCCTGTTGCTGTTTGTGCATCACAAACTGCTAGTACATCAATGCCATTCATGAAATTGTGTTTGGAAAACCCCCGGAGTCAGTGGAAGATGATGGACATAGGATATTGCCTGAACACAGAAACAAGCCACCGATGTCCGGTTCATTAAAAGGCCGTTACAGCAACACCAGTTTCTTTTAAAAACTGCACAGTAGTGGACTATTAGACTATGTCTAAGTTTGACGTTTGTCCCTCTGCCCGCGACGCCACCCAGCCCTGTACGAGAAGGCCGACATCAAGGCGCCCGAGGAAAAGGTGGCCAAGCACCTGATCATCGGTGTGTCGTCCGACCGCGGCCTCTGTGGGGCCATTCACTCTGGCGTGGCGAAGGCCATCAAGAGCCAGATCGGCAGCCTGACGGGCTCCGGCAAGGAGGTCATGGTGGTGAACGTGGGGGACAAGCTGAGGGGAATTCTGCACAGGTACTGGTTTCCCTTTTCTATCCAGGGTTCCCACGGGGCCTTGAAGTTTGTGAATATGAGGGGAAAAAAATACAGACATTGGTCATTGAAATATTTTGAGCAAGAATAGAAATTGTATATCTAAGTATTTTTGAGACTTTGTGACTTTTTTTACTAAATAGGCTACAGCACCCATTCAAGCCTCTTTTGATTGTTGACTGAGCTTCTGTAAAAGTTCTCAGTGTTGTAACAGCAATTAACCTTGATCTGTGATTCGTTCATGGTAGAAATGGAAGAAAATGCTTGTCTTTGCATCAAAATTTTCATTGAAAACTCATGATGTGACATCTGTTGTTCTGTGCCAAACAAGACTTTTCTTACATGTAGAGAATAAATGTGTAGGCCAGGACATCTCTGCAGCGCTACAGTACTTTATTTAGAACGGTGTTATTAAATGTACATTTACACATTTGACCCTTATGAAAAAATTGCAGCTCCTGCGATTTGGAGATTGCACTTGGGTCCTTTTTTAAATCGGAATTGGGCCTTAAAGTCCCTGATGAACGCAGCTTCTACGTTGTTTGGTTCGCCTGGCAAAGTCCAGTGTGTTGCGTTTTCATTTGGTTCGGTGAGCGTTCAAAGTATCAACTTCGTACATGTACGTGTTGCGCGTGTCATTTCCGCAGCAGGAATTGGCTGTACTGTGTCTTTTGTTTTGGTTAAATGTTCATGCGTTTCGACGGCTGTTCTTGCTCCCGCAGGACTCACGCGAAGCACATCATGATGACCTGCAAGGAGGTGGGCCGCAAGCCCCCAACCTTCGGCGACGCCTCCATCATCGCCGCCGAGGTGCTCAACTCCGGCTACGAGTTCGACCAGGGCTCCATCATCTACAACAGATTCAGGTCTGTGTTCGGGGGCGTCCTCTGCCCTGTCCCGTTACACGTAAACCAAAGGAAACCCCCCCCGCCCCCCAATGTCAAGATTAAAAAACAAAACAAAAAAACTAGTACAGATTTTCTTTTCTTTTTAGGGAATTTCGCTGTCTCCACTCACTACAATGAGATTTGAAGAGGTGTAGCCAGAAGATTTGATTAACCTAAGCCACCCAGTAACAATTAACCTGTAGAGGGCATATGTACATCTTTAAAAGTCCATATTTGGACCAGGATCAATCCAGGATCAATTCCGATCTCTGCTAGTTAACCCACTACATCTCTTCTCATCTAAAATAAGTTGGTTGAGCACTTTATAAACTGACTTGACGCATGCCACAAGCTTTATTTATTTATTTGTTTTAACCTTTTTTAAGCCGTCTTTATCTAACTTAACATATGACAACAGAAATTTGTTGTTGGCTAACTCGAGGCTCCGTGTCGAGTAATAATGAGCGTTCTCTCCCTCTACGTGCAGGTCTGTCATCTCCTACAGGATCGACAACAAGCCTGTGTTCTCCATCGACACCGTTGCCAATGCAGGTATGACATCTCAGACTAGGAATAAGCAAGATTATTTTCCCGCCATGGGGAACTTGACCTTTGCCCTCCTCCTTCTCCTCCTCCCCCCCCCCAACAGAAAGCATGTCGATCTACGATGACATTGATGCCGACGTGCTGAGGAACTACCAGGAGTTTGCCCTGGTGAACCTCATCTACTTTAGCATGAAGGAGTCCACCACCAGTGAGCAGAGTTCCAGGATGACCGCTATGGACAGCGCCAGCAAGAACGCCTGTAAGACACACTCACCCCCCCTACTCTGACTGTCTGTTGTCTAAGGAGGATAACATAAAGATGTTTCAATGGTGGTTTTGCAAAGATAGACATTCGGCAGTTGGACGTTAGTTGAGGTGAACTGACATAACAGAAAGATCAAGATAACCATGGTTGTAATAAGTTAGTTTGATTTTGTCATTTTAATTGTGTGTTTTATGTGAGAATATCGTCTGAATCTGCTGCCTGGGCCAGCAGCGTCTGCACTCCCATTAACGACGACTTGCTGGGTAACGTCTTACTAAATGTTCTCCTTCTCCTCTTCTCTGTCCCGTAGCTGAGATGATTGACAAGCTCACCCTGAAGTTCAACCGCACCAGGCAGGCTGTCATCACCAAGGAGCTCATCGAGATCATCTCCGGTGCTGCCGCTCTGTGAGTAGCATGTTCGGTGTCTCGACATTCAACAACGTTTTGTATCTTAGATTTCATCCTCACAACGCTAACATGATCTCTTTATTGTTAGAATTACTAGTCGTCCTTTTGTAAGTTGTTCCGGCTACACCATCAGTTTGAAATGTTCTCTCCTGCGTCATGCGAGTTTGTGTATGCCTGACTTCATCCTGAAACCAAATCTGCTCCTTCCCTTAGCCTCTGCGGAACCCAGGAACTGATGTGTTTCGACAAATGTGTTACTTTTTGTAGTCGCTTTGGATAAAAGCATCTGCCAAATGCTCTAAATGTAAATGTGTGTTAACCGTCGGAGGTAACCCCTCCTGTTAGCGAGTCCACGAGCATCTTCCAACGTCCAATAGCATCGCGGATCTTAACGCCTCCATCCCTCCCACTAGAGACTGCCGGAGTCTGTAGTGCTCCCCGCGGCAGTGAATTCAACCCCCTTCCAATCTAGTTTGTACTAAACCCTACCAGGGAACTCCCAAGTTGTAGTTAACGTGTAGTTGGTTGTTGGCGTCTGGGGTCTTCAGTTTGGTCGGTTTAATTTTCATTCATTCATCCTGTTTTTGTAATCTTTGTCATTTTTTTCAGATAAACGGGCCAAGACCACCATTTCCAAATCTGGCAGTTGGATTATTCTTCTTTACATGGTGTTCAGCGCGGTCGGAAGAGCTCTCGCCAAACAACATCTGAACATTTGTGTTTCTATTGTAAAATATATAGAAAAAAATAATAAAGCTCTTACAGAGAACAATTCTCAAGTCTCTTTACCTGTCCCATCTGTGTTGTCCTGACAATAAATATACTTATGACCAAGATACTGGGGAGTGATGCTTGACCAATGATGTTTTAAGCTGAACAATGTAACCCATGTTTCATGAGTTGCAATCAAATGATTTCAGATTGTGATTTTGGCGTTGTTGGAAGTAATTGTGGCAAAATCATGTACCGGTTGAGCAGTTTGGGGAAAATAAATGATTGCTTGTGTAAGTTTTTAAATTCTGCTCTTGTGGCTGTAGACACCATACATGCGTTACGTTTAAAGAAGGCATTTATTTTATTGAATGAGACACCTTCAGGTCAAGTGATGTGAGTGATTTTTATTTTTTTTTCACTGCATGAGGAAAACGTTTAGGAGTCACCACTACTTTAGGTGCACTCTTCGCCCATATGTAGGCTTCTAGCTTATTCCGTGATGCTCTCGGACAGCCAGTTATGTTTAGATCCTGGTGGTTCTACAAACAGGTCCTGGACCTGTGCTAAATAATGAATACAGGCCTTTTTCTTCTTTTTTTAAATGATTGAGTGTTGTGATTATCGTCCATTTGGTTCGTGTAACAAATAATTAGGGGCTAGGCTACTGGCGGAGAGAATAACGGGGTAACGTGGCTCCGCTGGTTTCTTCAAAATGTTCTTGTTCTAACGGGGCTGCGCTTTCTCTTTCGAGACACTCCGCAATGCAATGGATATCCACCAGAGGGCGCCGTCTGATAACAAATGTTACAAATCGAATTCGGAAGCAGAAATAGCTGCAGTCAATGTAATGGGGAATGTGTTTAATGTGTAGAACGGAACCATGTTTTAGGATTCAAAAAGCTGTTGAACTATATATAATCAGGAAAGTTCTGTTTGGCAGAAAGTCCACTAGGCCTGTACTTTACATTTGCTACTATTTGTGTCACTGGTCGAACGTCAGGACCCACATGTGTCGTTAGTAGTTATATCACAACCCCCCCAGCCCCCAAATATTGCAGCAATAATTGTATTGGTGTGGTAAATGGATTATTTATTAATTAATTCTTTATATAGCGCTTTTATCCAAAGCCCTTTACATTGCCTCACAGACCGCAGTGTCAACCATGCAAGGCAACAGCCAGCTCGTCGGGAGCAGTTAGGGTTAGGTGCCTTGCTCAGGGACACCTTGACACTTAGCTAGGCGGAGCCGGGGATCGAACCAGCAACCTTCCAGTTAGCCAGACAACTGTCCCTACCTCCTGAGCTAGTGCCGCCCATGTGGTCTTATATGTTTGCATGTGTGCTTCTGTGTGCATGAATTATACTCTTCTGTATTCCATGTGTGTTCATGTAATATGTGTGTGTGTGTGTGTGTACCTACATGGGCGTGCAGAGAGTATGTCCGTGTGTGTGTGTGTGTGCGCCTGCAGGCCTTGTTTGTCTATTGTATTTGAGCTTGTTATTGTTTACTCCTGAGGGGTGAGGGTAAGGGAGGGAGGGGAAAGGGAGGGAGGCAACGCGATTGCATCTGAACACTGAAATTACAACGATGCCAGCCCCTGATAAGCGAGCTCAGAGAGAAGCCTCTCATCTCCCCTCGCAGGCACGGCCCAACGATCCCAGAGCACAGCAGCGTGGGCGGGGCCGGGTGTGGAATGGTGAATTTCACGACTCCCACATTTTTTTCCCCCTGACGGTATGGAGGTGGGGAAGGATGTTGGATTATGTGGGAAAACAAATCTCTTTCGGAAAGTTCGCGGCCAAGTTGGAAATTATTTTCTCGCGGTCGGTGCGGTTGAGAGACCGGCCTTCGGTCGGTGGTCGGTAGGCCGTCGTCCAGGAGATACTGTGTGTTTATGTTACTTCCTCTAGATTATGAAGGAATGTGTTTGACACACGTTAAACATACAACACAGGGGGGGCGGATGTAGTGTAGCTTGGCTATAGGGTGTTCGACTTCCTGCCAAAAAAAAAGGTATTGGGTTCGATTCCCGGTGTCTGCAGCTTAACTGGAGGCATCCCTGAGCAAGATGCCCTAACACCCTTACCCGCTCCTTAAAGGACAACTCTGCTGCGTTTCAGCCTTATCTCTATCTATCCACATTAGGGATGTAGTGTGAAAAACGCCTGCCGTTGTTGCAGATGCTCTCTGTGTCTCTGATATGTTGAAAATGTTGAAAAAGTAACCGGAGGTCTGGGAGCAGGCAACATGGAGGGCATATTGTTCAAATTGTTTAAGGATTGACCAATGTTAAATACTACCCACATTGACATGATGCACACACATTTGAAAAGTTACCCTTTAATGGCAGGCACTGGGGTATCAAAATGATCTTGTAGGTTGCTTCGGATCACAGCATCTACTAAATGACTAACGTGTACATTGTGAAACACAGCACATACGAAACAACACACCCTGTCTCCTGTATCCTATACCATTAGTTCTCTTAATACTTCAACTTACCAAGCGATCTCGCTCTCTCTCTCTTGCTGTCTCTCTTTCTCACTCTCTCTCTTTCTCTCTCTCTCGCTCTCATCCATCGGTTATCTCCCTCCTCGCCGTATAAAGCAATCTCTCTCTGTCCATCCGTCTCTCTCTCTTTCTCTCCCTACGTGACAGAGGGGAGAAGAGGAAGGACAGTAGGAAATAAAAGACAGACAAGGAGAGAAAGAGAGAGGGGAAGGGCCGAGTCTGGTTCCCACGGTGACCATCTGTATACATCCATGTGTCTGTGTGTCTCAGTGTATATGTGTGTGTGTGTGTGTGGAACACGTATTCTGAGGCATCAATAGAAGAGCATTATCTCATTCAACCCCCTTATCTTAATGCCCCCCCCCAAACACACACACACACACACACACACACACACAGAGCTATAACACAATGCTATCTACACCATAGACTTTCCCGACTATTTATGTCGGACAAGGTCACGATCGTTTAGACTGGCCTGCCTCTCGTGGCACCTGGCGATGAGATACGATGTGTGTGTGTGTGTGTGCGCGTGTGTGCGCGTGTGTGTGTGGAGTGTCTGGAG
>OMKP01017601.1:3597-14543 GCA_900302375.1 Bathygadus melanobranchus
AAGATGACACACACACGCACACACACACACACACTCACTTACATTCACACACATACACACTCACACACACACACACACACACACACACACACACAGTGAAGACATTTAAATGTATTTTTTTAGAATGTTATGGGAAGATTTGATCGGTACTCATCAGCATAGCTATCTTTAGAAAGAAGCATATCGAAGGGTTTCTGTGTGAAGCACAGCATTTATCATTAAATTATCCTAACAAATTCTATCTTTTATATATATCAATGATGTATTATAGATACATAACACATTTACAGCACTTAATCATGGCAATTTGAGTAGACTTTGAATTAGGCAGAAAACCATATTGCTATTGAGTTGAGATAAACCATGTTTCTTATTATTTATCATTTTAATAATAAATAGGACATTACCTTGGACATTTAAAGTGCAAGTCTTCCCTAATTGCAGCTAAACATCACATAAAACCTGCTGGGCCAGTGTTGTTTTTCTCTGTTGAGGACTCAAAACAAAGGTCGTAGGTCATCTGAATTTTTTTTTAATCATTAACCCTTATTCTGTTGAAGTGATGCCGTAAGGAAATTCATGGGTTACTTAAATGTATTTTATAACATGGTCCTGAATAGGCTCAGCTGTATAATTGCTGTATTGTGTTAAGTGTATTTATAGCTAATAATTTATATCATTTGTTTTTTGTTTTTTTTGCGTTTTTATAATGTCAAACTCTGCTCTCTAAAACCAAAAACTGCTGTGATCAAAGAACACAGAGCAGCACTTTCACACAGGGAACACTGGACCACTGTTTCACCACTAGGGGGAGATCACCCTACATACAACAGGCTCTCTCATCATGAAACAATACAATGTCATTGAAATGTAGGCCCTGCCTTACTGTGTGTTGCATCATTTACATGGATGGATAGTGGCAATAACAACACAGGTGAAAATAATATAAACTAATTTAAAATAAGACATTGTAATTATGTAGCACCACACATGTTGACATTTTAGCCGTAACCCCTAGGGTAATGTCAATCTCTGTGGCTCCAATCTCTGGCCTCACAGGTGCAGTTGCCAGTACCGAAGTCAAGCAAAAGCTGCAGGAGTTTCTGCTGAGCAAATCGGCTAAGGATCCCATCTGCAGTGGGGCCACTCATTCCCTCATCCACCACCATAAACTCTGGTACACGTGAGTCATCTCCTCTGAAGCTGATAGAGCATAACCCAATACCTCAGTGATATATAGTCTGCTACGACAACAGTTCTAATCCTTGTGTGTGTGTGTGTGTGTGTGTGTGTATGTGTGTGTGTGTTTCAGGTCATCCCACCAGACATCCTTAGACCAAAGTTGCTCTCCATTGGGCGGGGCGTCTCCGACCTGCCAGTACACCCTCCCATCCCCGGTAGAGAGCAAGGATGATTTTCCCTTGAGGAAGACAGGTTGGTTAGACACAGACACGCATGCACGCAAGCATGCACACACATGAACACGCGTGCGCACACATACACACGCAGAAGCGTGCGCATGCACACACAAATGTCATTCTAATTTACAATGAACAAGGTGTGAAGTTTTGAAGATGATCAATTGTGTTCACACACTGCACTGGCTTAGAAAATATAATGGAGCGTAGTGCTGAAAACTATTTAGCTGCATCTGAAATAAGCTAGATGTATCCCAATATTACAATTACACAGACAATTCCCAAGTTCTCTTTGAACAGTTATTGCAGTAAATAGTAGAACGGTTGTTTTCTTCTGAAATATGGCCTTTACAAACTATTTTGAGAGTACGCAAATTTCCCCCAAAAAGCAGGTCAGGTTTGTTGGCTTAGAGTTTGCGAACCCCTCGAGGGGGGTGGTTGTACAAATAAGAGTGATACATTCCCCTTGGTTCACTCCAGCACAAGCGCCTACCAAGGTATAAACTTCTAATTAATTTTGCAGTGAGGTCACACATTACATTATGTTCTTTTCCCATCTGTGTCTCTTTTAATTAAATTGGCAAAACCATTATAGTTGCTGAGTTATTTAACTACGGTCATTATTTGTGTATACACAATTTAACAATTAGGGAAGGTGAATTATATGGTGTTAGGTAAAAAGGCAGTTCTTGGTCCTGTGTATCAGGTTTATTAAGAAGGCCTTTGGCATGATCAAATAATTGTATTTTCCTGTAAGTATAATGCATTGATAAACAGTAGGAAAACATTTCCTGGCAGTTGGATTCCAGAATCTATATGTGGTCATTTCCTGTGCAGGTCTCCTTCCCCCCACTTCCTGTCAGTCTTCATTTAAGTCCTCAGAGAGGTTGGCACGCACAAAGTAACACACAAAGGTAGCCTTGTTGCCTGCACCACTGGCTGTCACTGATAGCTGATTGGCAGGTGTTACTGAGCCCCTGGACCAGACCCGATGGACTTAGACAGCACTGTTTGTTTAAAGATAGCCCTCTGAAAACAAAGTGGAGAAGACTCCAGTGCTACTGCTAGGCTCCCCACTGATACTCCAGACAGAGCCATCTCTTCTTGGACATTTAGTTATACTAGTTGAGGTTAAAATATAATTTTTCCCCCCTTTATAATATTAGAGTTGATTTAAATTGATTATTTTATATAGTGCTTTTATACGAAGCGCTTCACATTGCCTCACATTCACACACCAACGGCGGTGTCAACCATGCAAGGCAACAACCAGCTCATCGGGAGCAGTTACGGTTAGGTGTCTTGCTCAGGGACACCTCAACAATTAGCTAGACGGAGCCGGGGATCGAACCAGCAACCTTTCGGTTGCCAGACAACCATCTCTACGTCCTGAGCTAATGCTGCCCTATGATTTACACTATATATTTTCAAACTATTTACTACTACATTTAACTACTTAAATGTAATATATTGAATAGGATGTTTTGACCACCACCAGCCTCCATCTAAATATATCCATTTGAAGATATAACTAAGCACTAGATGAGATGCCTTGAATGCCTCTCTCTTTCAAGTTTCAACATCTTAGCATCACAAGATGTGGCCGTTTTACATGTATTTGTAAGACGTGTAGCTTCTTTGTAAGAATAGTTTCATGTGATTAACTTGTTTGCTCATGATATATCCTTTTTGTGCTATGTCCAGGGACCAGAATAGCCCAAACTTAGGGCATGTGATGGTCTGGTGCAAGAATAGAGTCAGCTTAGCGGTGTAGAGGTGTAAAACCCTCTGTGGTCTTGACCCAGTTACCAGTCTTGTGCCTTTGGACATTTAATTTGCAAAGCTAAAGACAAGCAGGAAGGGCTGAGGGATTGAACTGTGTACTTAGATCAATGCATTGCATTGCAAGTTAATTAAATAAATATTTCTGTTAAAATAGTCATTCCAGCCTATAGCTACAGCACACAGACACGCGGGAACATAAAGAACACAATGTACAATACGCAGGATTTATACAAACACTTGCCACGTTTGGCCTTATACGTATTCCCTGTGTAAAACCTCCATCTCGGGCTGCAGCCCCACTTTCAAGTGTAAAAAGCTGATTGATTTATGACCATGGCGTGTTCCTGCCATGCGTGTTTTAGTTGGACCACGTGCTGGCCAGTCTGTCAGCGGTGCTGCAGGGATCCAGGTGTTTAGCATGCAGCCATAGTCAGGACCCTCCCACATAGTCAGGACCCTCCCACATAGTCAGGACCCTCCCACCACCATGGCTGCCTCCCGGTGAGAACAAGTTATATCCCTCACTGCCGTCTCGGGTTCCCGTGGCGACCGTTTGTGATGCAGAGCTGGGTGGCGGGAGCATCTAAAAATAGAAACCAATCAGGGCTGCGAGGCGCGAAGTGGATTCATACGGCCTCCCCGCAGTCTATCTATCTATCTCTTTTCCCTTTCACTCCCTCGCTCACCCTGTGCCACTTGCCGACACCAGCACAGTTTATGCCACCTTAGTTAATATGCAAAGCGTTTGTGCTGCTTTTGACAGCAGCCAGAAATAGCTGCATCTGGTCCAATCTGTTGGCCAGACCAACCTACCTAGCGCACATCACCATGACTCCCTTCACAACTGTGTGTGTGTGTGTGTGTGTGTGTGCTGTGAAGGGACACACACACACACACACACACACACACACACACACACACATACACACACACTGCACACACACATACGCACACACACCCTGTCTATGCACACTGCGTGCGCGTGCACACACACACATATACACACACACACACACACAAGGTGTAACCATGTACTATTTAATGATTGACATTGCCACCATTATTGACGCAGGTTGCTTATTGTATAACATATGGTTTACATAACCCAATTGTATCTCGGTAGCTCTCCACTGGGAGGCCAGCTTATCTGTTCCACTTGTTTGTATGCTGTACTTTGGTGATCGCTCACTTGACTTTTAACATCAATTACTACAGAGCCCTATAGCCTGTGTCCATTCTGTGATTCAATACACATCTGTGTTTATTTGATGCTATTTCTAGGATTGCAAAGGCTTTTTTTTAAAGAGTCAGATGATGTTTTTGGCCAGAGGATACAAGGCTATTTATTTAGGATTTTTTTCTGATACAAGGTTATTACTAGTTATTATTATTATTAGTTATTCTGTGAAAATGTAACATGGGTTTAGCAAAGTAGATTTCTGTTAATTATTTATTGTTCAGTCAAAATGTGGTGTTTGACACTGAATGCAATGTAATTATGTCACATTTAAACCCAAGTTCATCACAACACCTAAACTAAATCAAATTACATAACCCTAACCTACACCTAAACCATACACAAATACATGTCTACTATATGTCCTATTACTGAACTAAGATATACATCCTTAGATGTGGATTTGAGGATTTATTAACCGTAATCATTGCAGGCCAGACCAGGTCAGTGTGTGTGTGTGTGTGTGTGCCGGTACCATGTTTGGCTAGCTCTGTTCTGTATTAGGAGGGCATGCATGGGGAACGCCTGAAACATCTGCCATGTTTATCTGTTAGTTTAACTGCTGCTACTGTATCAGACGGTGGTCTCCATGGCGGCAGGTAGCGGATTCTTTCACTTCTTTCAATGCCTGCGTGTTGCTTAACCTAATTTGGACCAGATGAGGTGGAAAACTCCTGACATGTTTGTGATCTGTGAAACCTGCTCTGAATGAATATGAATTGTTACATGTTGAACTCCATGAGTTAATATATTTCTAGACTTTGATTATACATCAGAACGTTTGTTAAATGTATTCTAAAACTACATCTACAAAGCACAAATGTTGTGGGTGTTTGTTTATATTCTCCAGCCTCTGAGCCCAACCTGAAGGTCCGGTCCAGGCTGAAGCAGAAGGTGGCTGAGCGAAGGAGCAGCCCCATGCTCAAGAGGAAAGATGGCAACATCATGACTCCTTATAAGAAGAGAGCTCTGGAGCTCATGGGTACGGCCAGCCACTCCCTGTATTCTGTTCAACCCTCTTGTGAGATGATTTGGCTTTGACAGCTTTGAAGTAAACTCATCATAGTTATATATATATATATATATACATACAGTCATATATACAATATATACTGTATATATATATGTGTGTGAATGACATCATATATTTAATCGCTGAAGCAGGTTATCTTACTGTGTACTTTATATGGGAAAACTGACTGTAGATATTATGTAGATGTCCATCTAACTGTGATGTTTCCCACAGATTCTACTCCCACTAACAGTGCCCCTGGCTCAGGCCCCAGCTCCCCTATAGGGGCCTCTAGTGCCCTGGGGGCTGAAAATGGACCCTCCTCTCTGCCTACCACCACAAAAACTGAGGTATGACCGCAAAACATCCCCAGAGTCACAAGCAGTATGATGTTTTATATGCAGAGTGTGAGGGTCATGTTTCCTTATCTTTCTTCAAGCTAATGCTACATAACATTAAATAAGTGAATACAAAGACCAAAAATGTCATTCCATTTCTTGTTATCATATCAGCTTGTGAAGTTCAGATGTAACCTTAGTGCAAAGTTAGCTTGTATTCATCTTTTTTTGTGTTGTTGCTTTTGTGCGTTGGCTCGTAGTTCTATTTTGGTCATGTTTTGACCGTGGGCCATATGCGAGTTTGTCTAAGGCGTTCCCCAAACGATTCATGGATTTACTGTCCATAACTCACCCTGCTTTCAGCCCGCAAAATGGATCATTATTGGGTCGGGGGTGGAGGTGGTGGCAGACACACATGACATATCTCTGAGCAATCTTAACAGGCCAGCTGTGTTTTCTTTATCCATCATTGTTTACGCTCTCTGGGACTCCTAGTGGCGTGGAGATGAGGAACGATAGCCTGACATTGGCTGAGGGTTATGGGGAAGGAGTATAATTGATATCCCAGGCACTGGTAGCTAGAGACACCCACGTGCTAATAACATAAACACAGGAGATTGCTATTGTATCTGCGCCAAGCCGCAAATCTCATGGAAGCCCGTGAGGCCGCCCAAAGACCTCATGCGTGTTGCAAAAGCAAGGCGTGTTTGTACACCGTTATATTAGGTATCCTTTTTCAGAGAGAACGCGTCCCTCGGGTCGTATGTTGGGCCGGATATCCCCACACAGGTCACTGAATACTGGTTGGGGGTTGGAAGGATAAACATAGCTAGTTCCAAAAGCAGATGCTGGTCAACCTCTCTGCAGGGTACAGGAAGTCTGCCCCAGTGCTGATGTTCTCTCAAGAGTAGATTTTCAATGAATATGAGTTTTTGAGTGAGGCTTGGTTCCATGATGGATGCTGTATTTATTTATTTATTTTTACTATTCAAGTGGGTATTTTCTTGTATTTCTACAGCTAAAATCGCTACATTCCTGTTCTGTTTTTTCTTCTTCTTAATACAGCGTTGGCCCTCACAGCCCAGGTTATTCCGTCCTGAGGGTACCATGTCTGTGATGACCTTGTACACATCTCCGTCCTTACCCAACATCACGCTGGGCCTGTCCGCTGCCTCCTCCCCGCTCAGCGTAAGTACATGTGTGTTTGCCCACAAAACCACCACAACTCAGAAAACCCCCTCACAGGTCATTGACCTCTCACCCCCAGATGATTTTATTGCCCATAGATCAATATTGTTCTGAAGTGTCTAGTGTCAGGCCCCTTCGCTTATCGCCACCCGGTACCTCATTCATTACAGCTTTTTAAAAAGTGTACGACCTCTCAGCAGCCCCAGATAATACAGCACATGATATATCTTAGTTTAATCACATTCCTATGAGCTCTTTCATCAACCGAGTTCACATGTAACTTGCAGGGCTTAGATTTCAGCATTGTAGGATATGTTAACTTATTTGTATATTTAACTAAAACCCAATAGTGAGAAATAGTTTGAATTAGTTGATTTGAATAATAAACTGTTAACTTAGAATACATAGTTAAGATTTTAGGACAGGTCTAAATAGATGCCAGACAATACTAAGACGCCATACATGTTATGCACAGTAAATGCACAGTATTCAAAGTATCAAATAAAGGTTATTTGTAATTTTGGCGACAATTATGTGCATTATCCTCTCCAGGGTGCTATTGGGCTGAAGGAGCCGTCAGCAGAGATCAGACATGGGCTGCCCCATGGGCAGCTGATGGGTCCAGTGCCCCTGCAGACGGGCCTGGAGACCAAGGTGAGCCCCAGCCATCAAGCGCTGCTCCAGCACCTCCTGCAGAAGGAGCAGATGAGGCAGCAGAAGATCCTGTCTTCTGGTGAGTTCCTCCTTCTTATATTTTCACTCTCAGCTGTCGGTTGGAGGATGTCCGTTTTGTAGTGTTTTGGTCTTAAACTTTGGTGTGAAAGCAACCGAGTTACAACTACAAACTGTTTGGTGATTTTGCTGCAGATGCTTTTATCCAAAGTGACTTAGAATTAGGGAGTAGGGAGTAGGGAGACATTGGGAGTAGGGAGGAGTAGGGCCGCAGACATTGGGGAATCGAACCCAGCATAATTTGGCTAACCACTACACAATCTTGGCCCCAAGATATATTTTCAAAATCAAATTAACCCATTTTGTTTGTTGTTTGTTGTTTGTTGTTTGTATCATTTCTCTTGTTATCCTCACAGTTCAGGGACCGGTGTCCTCCCACCCTCAATCTCCGCTGGCCATGAAGGAGCGCCAGTTCACCACCAGCAGGCCCAAGTTACCCAAACACCGGCCCCTGAACCGGACCCAGTCAGCCCCTCTCCCCCAGAACACGTTGGCCCAGCTGGTCATCCAGCAGCAGCACCAGCACTTTCTGGAGAAGCAGAAGGAGTACCAGCACCAGATCCACATAAATAAGGTACCCTATCAATGCCTATTCCTCATTACAATGACAACTGTCATCAGTTTGCAAGGGTTAGTTGTATTTACAGAATTTCATACTCCCCTTCCAGGCCTCAAAGACTCATGTTAGGCAGGGCCACTGATGATTTTAAAGACACAAATGCAATGCTGTTTTTAGGTCTTCACACAAAAGGGCCTCAGGGGTTAACCTGATGCACCAGATGGTTTGTTCCTTGGAAACCATTTGGAAAAGGGCAAGCACTTTCAAAACAATACTTGACAGGTGATTGGATGAACCATTTGTCTATCACTGGCTATCACAGGCTAACTTCAACCAATAAGATCAACAAACCAAATGAACCATATGAGTTTTCCATTGTGAAAAGCCTTCAGTTCCATTCTTTGCTCTTCTTTTAATGAAGAAATACTCTCCAATTCATATATAACTAATGCTATAGCAGCATCTAACCTCTTTAGGAGCCGCAATTGTTGTTTTCGAATGAACGGTGCTTGTCACTATTGTCACACCTAAACCACGCCCATAGCTGCCAGTAGTACCAATGCTTGCTCACTTGCCTGGTTGAAGATTGAATGCACTGTAATCCTGGTGTCATATTTGCAGTAAGTCTGTTATCATAGTATTTGGCATCAGCACTCTCCACATGCTAATGCTGGGGGGTGTGGGGTGGGTCCCAGAATACATGCTTTTGTTCCTCTGTGGCAACATTTGTGTTTCTGCAAGCTGGCCGTGATGACCTCGCCATCCCCAGAGTGTCATTATTCTGCTGAGGGAAGCGTGTGAGGTGGTGGACGCTGTGAAAGGCAGCATTGTGCTCAGACTGATCTGTCGCAATGCCCCCCCACCCCCAGCCTTTGAATAGCCAAGGGACGGACGGAGCTGGCCGCATGTGCAGCTCTCACCTCAGCCAATACCATTCTGCCATTATTGAGCTGTACCCGCTGATGTGATATATCTGAGAGAGCACATATTTCCTATTAATGTCTTGTAAAAAAGGAGTAACAAATAAAACAAACAACAAATATAACACTGAAATGACAAACAAAGCACTGCAGTCTGAAAGTGGAAGTGAGCGTGCCTCTAGTGGACAGTAGTGACCACTAAACAATGTCTCACTATATAGTCCACTATATAGTGGACTATATAGTGGTTCTGCCCGAATGTGTAATGTATAGTAGTGCTGTCTGAATGTATAATGAGAATTATTATACCCTATATAGTGGACTCATCATATCCCACAATGCATCGTGAAAAGTAAGTCGCTGTGGATAAAAGCGTCTGCCAAATTCCCTAAATGTAAATGTAAATGTAATTAAAATAAGTAGTGTACAACCATAGACTATACAACCAATGGTCACACAGATGAGAGGATAATAAACAAACAAACAACGATTTTTGGGTGGCATTTCCACAGAGCTCTAAAAGCTGTTTTACAAAGAGCATTATTAAGAAGTGTTTCAATGGAGTATAGTTAGTTTTTCCGAATGACGACAAATTTGGCAAAAGGTCATTATTTTGTTATTATCTGTAATATTTTAGTAAAAAAAAAAAAAAAGGATGTTCATTAACATATATATTTATCACAAAAATATATTATTGTTGCTCCACTCGGTCTACCAGCCCTAGCCGACGTTGATCTGGCAAGTTAACGTTAATTATGCAACAGCAATGACATAATTAACGGCGACCCGAGTAGTGTCCAAAAGTGTATTTTCATTTTGCCGATGAGCTCACTGTATAGTCCTCTACAAAGAACTCCCTAGGTAGTGAGTAGGGAGTAGTGAATGAGTGAAAGAAATATTTCAGACACAGCCAATGACATGGCACGTAAAGGCCCTGCTAACTGGAGGTTATAAATGGCTGCTAAGCAGGGATGAGCCCTCTGTGTTTACTGAGAAAGGAGCTCTGAATCATTGGCCTAATTAATTTACTAGCAGGGGGAGGCACTAGGGGTGTGTCCCGCAGTACCTGGGGAGTAAAGGGGTGAGGTTGGGGGCGGGGGTGTGGGAAACAAAAGACCGAAAGGGGATATTTATTGAATGTGTTTGTGAATCTGTGAATATTGGAGTACAGTTCTTTTAATGTCAAGTGTAGCTTATTAACATATTATACGTAAGATACTGCAATCAATTATCAGAATACAACGCATATCGTTTTATCAAAGCACATAATATATCATATATCATATACCCCTCTCTTCCGTGACCTCCACTGGCTCCCTGTAACTGCTCGCATCAAGTTCAAGACTTTGGTGCTGGCCTACAAGGCTGTCAGTGGAACTGCCCCCACCTACCTCCAAGCACTGATCAAACCTCAAGACCCACCTATTCAGAGTCCAGTTGGACTCTGAATAGCTTCACCTCCTGCCAACCTTTCCTCCCCAACCCTAACTTAGCTTGTGTAGCATCTTATCCTGGCTACCTGCTGTTGTACAGTAAGGAGCCAACCTAGCAACTGTAACTTTGTAAACTTGCTCTATTGACCTGGCAACCAGGAATGCTTGTAACTTGTTCTATTCTAATTGCAGTCTACCTTCAGCGATATATTGTTGTCTCCCTCTTTCGACAAATGTGTTACTTTTTTTGTAAGTCGCTTTGGATAAAAGCGTCTGCCAAATGCTCTAAATGTAAATGTAAATGTAAATATAATGTGATGATTT
>OMKP01017617.1:1152-19335 GCA_900302375.1 Bathygadus melanobranchus
CTACAACGATGATGGGGCCATAATGGAATGCAAATGACAAAAAGGGTTTCCGCTGTTAACCTGCCGGTGGGGCGGCTGTCGGGTCGTTCGGTGGGAAGATTGATGACGAGGTTCCTGACGGCTGGCAGCTGCTGCTATCCAGTCTCCTCCCACAGGACGGGGAGACAAGCAGGTTCTCCTGATGAAAAACTGCCTGACGACGAGGATTCGGGTCAAGTCAAGTCAAGTCAGTTTTTATTTATTAAGCACGCTTAGTTGACCAAAGTGCTGTACGGCGTGTGAGTTAAAACAGCGTAAAATATAACAGAGAACAGAAGGTTAAACAGACGCGAATGATACGCAGAACAATGAAAGGTTCAATCATGTGAGCTAACAGCTTGTGAGTTAAAACTGCATAAAATATAAAATACATAAAATATAACACACAGACAAAGAGAGTGTTTGAACACGCAGGGGAACCGTTAGCTTTGTGAAAGGGCAGTTTTGTTCAACATTTCTACAACCTTTTAAAAATAATATATCTAAAATGCATAAATCGAATTGGTTTTCCAAATCAAACCATTCATCCAATTATTTCAGATTAGATGTTCTTTATTAATAGGGTTTATAATAGGGTTAATAATGATGAATTGGGTTTATTAATAGGATCATAACAGCGGCCCTAAATTATAATCTGTCCATTTTCTAGAACTGGGGTCATTTTGCCAACGAACGGTTAATTGAAATCTGTTTGTTGCATCAGCCATTTTCTTCTGAGGTGTAATCCATCATTTAGCCGTGTTTTATATAGTTAATGCCATATATATATCGCAGCCAAATCATAAAACACCCGTGGACAGATTGTGTAATGAAGCATCCATGCTAGGATCAATGGGAAGTCAAGCCTGTGTACACAGGACAAGATGGAGTGATCTATAGGGTCTACAGCTTATGTGTTATTCATGGGCCTGTCCATACGTCTCCACCCAATACTGGGCCATACATATTTTAACATCCTCACAATGTGATCCCTCAATTTTTTTTTAACAAATCTGACAGCAGTCGACGTCACCTGCTCATGCATTATATATTATATATATATTATAGAATGGAGAATATCTAAACACCAGAAAACTACTTTCAGGATCAAGATTTGTACATCGTTGCATTTTTGTAATTTTTAAACAACAAAGGCCAGATGTTGCCTTTGACAGAAAACATCTGGAGGTGTCACCTGGTTTAAAAAATGTTTCAGATTGCTACAATGTGCTCATGAATCTAGCATGTGAGGTTTGCTTGTTCAGACATGCTGTTCCTCTTTTAAATGTTTGTATTCAGGATTTTTAATGTAGCTTACCACCATGTGTCGTCTTTCCTGGATCCCTAGAAAATCTACAACTGCTCTAGAACTCTCTTCATACGGATTAGTAATTATGCAACAACCCAAACGTGCACAGATTTAAGAAAGTTTGGTTTTTAAGATGGCTTTGGGATGAAACAAGTAGGCTGAAAAATAATTTTGACTAATAAGATTAACTTTTTTATTATTTTCATTGAATTATTGCAAATTCCCCTAGAAAACAAGTATACGAGTTTGAAGTATCACTGCTCCCCCATTTTAATGATATCAGCGTTTATTCCCAGGAAGTATTGCTGATTCATGGGCTAATTTAGCATGCCTCTCGTTTGGCTGCGTCTCCCGATGCTAATCATTACCGCTGCGCGCCCTGCTACTTAAATTTGATAAACAACCCCCCCCCAAAAAAACTCTTCATATCCGGCCTTCCGATGGGTCTGAAGATCAATTCGGGGCTCGCTAAAAGCACCAACCACACACCAGTGGTTTGATAATGAGCCTGCTGTGGTCCCCACTCAGGTCCTCATTTGTTGTCATCGTCCAATCAATGGAGATTTTTATGAAAGAGGCTGTTAGATTATTTTTGGCCTCGTGAAAATTATTGTCAGTTACAAGTCTGTCTGAGGAACAATGTTCTTCTGATACTGCTTATTAACTTTCATCCATCTGACTTTCAGTCTGTCTGCCTGCCAGCGTAAATGTCTGTCTGTCAGGTCGCCTGTCTGTCTCTTTGAGCATTTTTCTTTTTTTTTGTTCACTATAGGGGATGAAATAATGAAAAATTCAGTAATTTCTTGTTTTTATGCAACACACTGTCTGCTTTCCATGAATTGCATTAAATATGATTATACAGTGTATGCAAATGTATGCATCTAATCACATGCATATTGAGTTCATTGTTGCTATTTTCACATTTTTCATCGACACACATTTTTATTCATGTTATTACAGATCCTCTTTCTTGGAATTCCTCCGTAATAATTTCCGGGAATGAAACCAAAGTGATGGCCTTGCGATGCTCTGTTTTAATGCTCTGTTTTAATGCTCTGGTTTTGTCAGAGCAACAGGGGGAATTCGCTCTCCTCTTCGAACGTCAGCCTCAGGGGAGTTTGGCCTTGTTGTTGTGTTGTTCAAGGGCAAACGAACACAGACCCTCACCACTAACAAGATACAAAACACTCAAAAAGCATAGAAGTTGAACGTGAGAGCCTGTTCCTCTGTAGTCACTGAGATTTACATGACACATTTTTAAAAGTTGTGAACATTTTGTGATATAACTAATGATTTCTTTCTATCCATGGGAAGGATATTCGAACGGGGTTTGAACCCCAAAAGTAGGAATCCTTTAGCAATACGATATCTGCACCTTAACGAATGCTTATCTAAGGCTTATAAAAAAAACAGTTGTCTTTAAGTCCGTGTCTCCCAGCCACTTGGAAAACAACTCCCTGTGTATCATTTTATTCACAGCCACTACTTTGATCCAGCTACCAACGACAGAAAGTGTTTGATGGTTTTAAGTAGAATTACCTACATGCCGTTATACTCCGGGCCTGCCCTCTCTGAACCCTCACTGCTATCTGCTGCTGAATTTAGAAAGCGGGCTCGCTGTAGAAGATAAAAGCTGTGTCAGTTTGATGTATCTCCTGATCTACTGCCGAGGAGGAACCACATGACAGCTTTAAAGCCCCGTTATGATATGTAGAGGTTCATTCAACTATTGCGTGAATCCAGTCGAATCCTCGTAAGCCGATGGACTCTCCTGTATTGCTGCGGTTTGAAAGGAGTTAATGGGGAACATAGTGTGTGTGTCTGTGTTGTTATTTGCTATTCTCATATCAGTTTGTTTGTTCGCTCATTGAATTGATGTCATGAAGAGGAGGAATTATTTCTATGTTTGGTCATCATTTCGTTGACGTTTTGTATTGACTATAATCACTGCTGGTGCACAAACGGGACAAACCCCTACGGGTTAAAGACTGTTAGAGGACCAATGGTAATTTCCACCAGTACAACCTCAAGGGCAGCGTCATTAGTACCCGTGGCTTGGATGACCTTGTGATGGGTTGAAGTTCACCTGGCAACTGCAGGTTTGCTGCTTCTACTCTCAGCATCTGGTGACAAAACTTGTAGCATGTATTTGACCTAGCATTAGCCCTTAAGCTGTTGGAAACTGGAAACTACCTTTCAAAGCTGTATGTACTTTTTGTAATAGACCCTTTGGCTTGGGTCTCTAGAGGTTTCATGTAAAGCAGCAAGTGAAGCAAATGTGTGTTCAGATACACTGGGAACTATGGGTTTCTGATGTGTGCTGTGAAAATGAGCAGGGGGATGGAGCCAGACACTTGGTTAATTGATAAATGATGCTCCTTGCAGGGATATGAACTCTGATTTTTCCAGTGCTCTTTACACATACATTAGCACACTGTAGCGACTGTATAACTTTCCTCATGCATAACATGGAGTGTCTCAAAAGAGCTCCAAACCTCAGGGAATCTCTGCTACACCAGCTCTAAATGTAGGTCGCCCTTCTTCTCTCTTCCCCTTCGTAGCTGGCTCTCGGAGGTCTTTAATACCTTTTGCCAGGGGGGCTTGGCATGGAAGCTCCGTAGCCAAATGGACAGAGATAATAACATGTTTCTAACTGGGATAAAAAAAAAAAAGCTTTACACGATGGGTTGCAGAGAATAGACCCCAAAAACTGGCGAGTGGTCTTTTAGGATTCTGCATTTAACCTTAACACTAACCTTAACACTAGCCACTTAACACTGACCTTAATGGCGGATGGCTGAGACACTGCATTGAGCCTTGTAGTTTTGGGCCTTGTCCTAATTAGTGTTAATTGAGCATTAAGAACAAATCAATCCAAAATGTCCTTCAAGGAGAAGGTGATTTATTAGACATAATGTTTGTTGCTACATTTTCTAATGAATTCTAAATGAGCGATGGCCCCATAAACCCCATCCAAACAGTCACATAGAATAGCAAGGCCTTTAGGTTTACTGGGACGCTCGCTAAAGAGTCTGCAAGGCCACAGAGAATGACTGATGCTTGTTCTCTGGTGAAGCCAAGTGTTGGTGAGCAAGAGGTGAGAAGAGGTTTTATTTTTGCTACATTTGTTTTTGTATTCTGTCTCACACAAGGCTCCCCGCGGGACAGTAAGTGCCTCCTAAATACCGGTCCAGGCTTAGTGTTTTGAGCAAGTGGTCTACCTGTATCTGTTGGTTTACAGAGGGAGCTTTTAAACCATTACCACAGAGTATGACATCATGTGCATTAGCCCACGTTGACTGCATGTTTAATCAGGACCACAGAATGAAATATGATGACTCTCAAGTGAGGTTTTGACCAATGTGTTAATGCTGCATTAATATTCCATTTAAGATCTCCACATTACAGCCAAGCCTCACGGTGAGGTTCCTGGTTAGTGTCAGCGTGTTCTATATCATATACATGCTATAAAGTGTGGTGGAAAAGGATAAAAGCAACGCACAGAAATTCCTCTGTGTGTATATTCCTTATTCGTATACTGTATGTACACAGGCTAGACCCACCAGACAATATACTCTTCCACTTCACTCCAACATATATCAATGTTTTGACGTTTTCCTGAAGCTTAACAGCAACCTCCAGGATCGCCGGTGTTTTTAAGCTTTGTTACATCGTTCCTGTGCCCAATAAACCCTCCTATACCTCAGTATAATTGATTTAGCAGGTGCAACCATACATTTTAGAAAAATGTGTTTTGCATGTTTGCACAAGATGAAAACCTCCTTTGAAAATGGCGGTTGGCAGAGTAGTGACATGGTCTTCTGCGGTTCCTCGCCTACCCCTTGTGTTGATTGTGAAACGTTTGCTTTGTTCATCCCACATTACAGAACGTGGGATGAGCTGAAATCCTTCCCCTAAAGGAGTGTGGTTGGACCTTCTTTTTGAAATAAGGGTTATTGTAAAGAAATACAAAATCGTGTCTCTACTAAAAGCGACGCAGTATCAGCAACCTCCCTTCCAAAGTACTTCCCAAAACAATCCATTCCACTGTAGTACCTGCTTTGGAATTCTCCATCGTGCAATGAAAGATCACAGGCTGCGTTTGGAGTCTGTGGGATTAATCAATAAGTGTTTCAATCTTACAGAGGAACAATCTTATTACGAGGCAATCTTCAGAGGCCTTCTTAAGCTAACAAGGTTTACAGAGGTGTTCTGCAAACCTTTTGACAGTTTATTACACTACCTTTGCCTAGCCTAGCGATTTCCATGGTACGTCTCTCCTCACTGATTCTTGAAACCGATCTTCCATCTGGGGCGAAATGAGGATGCACATAAGGAATCAAAGCAGAATCAAAATGCAACGTTAGCTGACTAGGTTGCATTCTGTGGCCAGCGTGCTATTTACACTTCAAACAGGCCTGGTGAGCCAGACAGCCTCTGTTCCTGGAGGACCTGAGTCCTAAGGGCGAAGGGGGAGCCCTTGAAGAAAGGAAGAAAAAAAGACCAGAAGCATGTGAGTCATTTGTATGAGACATAGTGTTTACTTCGCTGTAGTGGCATGCGCTGGGGAAGAAAGCATTCGCTTGGGTGGAAGGAAATACCAAATTATTTCATCTCAGCATGAGGTAAAATTAGTGAATTTTCATTAAAGGGCCTGGATTTTACCACCAAGTGTGATGCTGATTGGCCATTACAAGCCACAATCACCAGTGGGAGTGTCCACCCAGATGTTTTCTAGCTAGATCAGCCTACCAGCGGGTACACTGGGTAGCCTGGTAGATTGATCTACCTAATGGTGCATCAACGTCACACCTGGTGGTAAAATAGGGGGCCTTTTATGAGCCATTGAGAATTGTTAACATTCACCAAGAAGTTTATTTTTAACAGCGAGAAAAGTTTTGATAGCAACTTAAACACCAAATTCGGCTTCCATAAGCAAAGTGTGTGAGATGAAAGCACCAGCAATAAACCGCTTGTCCTCGTGGACTGTTGCAGCTCCCTGCTGAGCTATTATGGGATGGAAGGAGAAAAACCTTTAGAGAGGGGGACTGCTATTAGTCACTTTCACCGGCAATAAGAGGAGAGCATCAATTAAGTTGACGCAGCCTCAGCTGTCTGGCTGTAATTCAAACAGGGAGATAACAGGGCTCTTCCTGGGACTGATAATGAGCTCCTTACTTACAAGTGTCTCAATATAAAAGACGTTTTTAACTCATGACTCAAGCTTTCAGTTATGTTTCTTCCTTCCCTTTGACAAGGGTGATGGTCTTTTTAAACGACTGTTTAAGAATTCAAATGCTTCTGCTGTGAGGTTTTCCAGGAAAAGAAAAACACTTAACCTCTTGCCATGTTAAACTTTTTGAGTGTTTACTAAATGCCCTTCTCTGCTCCACTGTAAACATGAGAAAACATGCTAGTCGATGCTGCACAGAGAAAGTAAACAGCGAATGAACAAACAGTTTGAATAACTTAGTTCTATAACCCTTAATATTAAAAAGCTTTGCGGGCCCGCATTCAAATATGTCTCACAACCAGAGCCAGGAATAAAATGTGATCTTTGATGAATCGACAGAGGCTAGCTCCACTGTGGTTATGATAGTAGGGGCTTCTGCTGCTGTTTGCGTTCTTGGTTGATTGTGAGTGTATGTGACCCATATCTGCAGATGTCGGCCTGAAGAATATATCTCAAAACTTTTAGCTTAACTTTCCTTTCCTTATTGGCTCAGAGAGCCTCCGTCCACCCACGCAGGGGGGACTATGGGAGGTATCAAGAGACCAAGACACTCCTGGGAGGGAGAGACTATCGATGGTAAAATTCATCCACAGTCAACGCTGTGTTATAATCTCTCGACTTCATTCAGTAAGATATTCAGAAGTCAGCTGCTGCATTTTGAGGGGGGTTTTAAAGCACAAGGAGGGTTTGCCTTTGTGTGCTTGTGAGTGTGTGAACATGAGCTTGTCTGATAAAATATCTTTGAGTGTCAAAGCGGAAACTTTCTCCGTATCGCCATTAAAACCAAAAAATCCTTGACATTATCTTGTCGGCCACATTAAACCCACCGCCTTCTGAACAAAATGTCACCTTTACACCCGCTACAATCTGCCAATAAGACAAGCCTTTTTATTGTGTGTGCTGTGTATTTCGGTGTTGTTTCCTCCTGTAGTTCTTCATTCAGCTCTGACAATTTTTAGGGTTTTTATTGTTGACATTTAGAAAAAAGTTGATTAAGTGGCATCCGGCTAGCCAAACATGCACCGCTAAATTAGCTTAGCGGAACAAAAAAACCCGACATCTTAACCAAGACGGCCGTGCTGACATTTCCCCCCCGATGAGCTCTCTGTGAATAACAGACGGCGTTCGACTCGCTTTATCTTTCCTAATTAAAGTGAAAGCAAAAGTAAAAGTCAGGCGGCTACCTGCACACAGCGAGTCACGACACACGCGTCTTTACAGAAGGGAGACAGGTCTGACACTCTTGTCTAAGCACCGCAACAAAAAGGTCTTTGCCAGCCACATATATATTTATAAATCAAAACCTGCAGTCAAAGACACTGTTGTGGGTGTGGATCTGTGCTGGGGAACGTCTCATCTTGTGTTTCTGCTTCGCAGCGCTACTCTGCACTGTGTCTGTCTTGCGGTAGTTAGAAACCTGCACTTAAAGTTTGTAATAGTTACTCCAACCTTGATTGGAGTACGTGACTAAATGTAAGGTAGATGCTGCACAATATCTACTCCCATTACCAACGTCTCTCTAAGCTGAAAACCTTTTCAATGCCTCCTTTTCTCCACAGAGCAAATTAGTTTAGCGAGTGATAAACGATCCCTGGGTTAATTGAGTTGTGGGCGGATGGGTTTTATTCCTTAGACACTTATTAGCTCAAGTAAACGATGAACAAAAATTATGGCTGGAGTGAAAAAAGTGACATAAAAAAAAGTTACATGCAGATGTAAATGAAGAAATAGATGTAATGAATATGTCCATGAATAAGCATTTTGACAAGCAGTGTGTAGCCGCGTAGCGTCGGGATTAGTGAAGCAGCGCTGCAGGTTTAATTGGCATCCAGATGTGTATCGGAGTAACATCTGCACTGATCCATACTATTGACAGCACTAAGCATTTAAAAACACGGGCTGATTGTCTCCCACGTGGTCTCATTAAAACACAAGTCGGATTTCACAGATGCTCTGCTTCAACCTACAAGCATGTCGCTTGACCCTTACGTAAGCACAGAGTCGCAAGTTTGATTCCTGCCCACATTAAGGCATTTATTGTTGATGATATACGCAGTGCTGGTAGCATGAGGCGCACATTAGTTTTGTAAATGCACATTTTAGCGATTTTAATGATACTATGATTACTGTATTAGTAGGAGTAGTTAGTAGTAATATCAGAGTTAATAGATGTAGGGTTATCAGATGTTGTCAGGGTTGGTTAGGGTTAGGGTTAGGGTTAGTTATAATGCCATATGTGTTTATGGAATCCCTAACCCTGACAGTGCTAATAGCATTCAGGCCCATATATATTACGTTATATTAGTATATCATGTAATATAATCCAAGTACCATGTTCATTTAGTTTTATAATCGACCAATGACCCCGATTAAATCCAACTTGTATCCAACTGTGACCAATGTCCCTGTTTATGGGTAGGGTTGACCTGTGATTCAGTGTCTTGCTCATGGGCACACGGGTAGCCTGAAATAATGTGTGTTGAATCCCAAAAAATAAACAAAACCAGGTTAAAATTCTCTACTTCCAAGCAAATGCAGGTTCCCTCTCGCGCAACACAACAGAGAGCGTTGTTGTGCTGCTGCTGGTCTCCTGTGTATCACATGTGTTGCTCGAGTTTGTTTGTCAACTCACACGATCCCATGAATATTTTCTGTTTGATATCCCCGCCTCGACTGCTTGATCCCGTCTGTTTTCCCTGCGCTATATGAATATATTACACAGAGAACAGAAGTAAGAGATGATTTTATTTCAAATGTGTGGGTGGTAACCAAGGGGGAATATGTTAGTAAAGCAGGAAACTGTGATGTTATCAAACAGACTGAGGTTCTTTGGCCATCGACTGAGGTTCTTTTTATAAGGACTTCTCCAAAACAGGAAAATGATTTGTTCAGGGTTTTTTGGTTTGTTTGCAAGGCCGGACATTTTAATATATATTATTGATCCGTTACCAGCTGGTACAATACCCAAGGGTGAGATAATACATAGCCATGTATGATCGGTGATGTATGTTGAAAGAAAGGCCGGCCCACGCAGTAACATGCTACTGACATGCTTGTCAACGACACCCCCACACGGGAACGCAAACTTGTGCCGCCTACAGCGTAGTTCGCCTGGATACCGCCAAACTGTGGCGAGTGGCAGGGGCCGTTTCCATGGCGATGAGAGGGATGTGGCGGTTGGACGCGGAATCGGAGGCTTGCTTGGTTCCTACGGCGACCGCTGCACATGTTTGGGGTCGTTGCTTGGAGGCGTGGCAGTTAAGTTCAAGTTCAAACACATATTCAGTGGTTTTTGGTTATAACGTTCATATATAATACGTCATATATCATAATAAATCATGTTGTGTAGTTTTGTAGATATAGTGGCTGACAAGGAAGTCTCCAGCATAAAAGACTATCCTATAAATGCCTCTTCATAGCTGATCTTTGGACATTTGTATTGAGGTTTGCTTGGTTTATGGTTTATTGGATTATTGCACAATATTAAAGAAGCAGTTGTGTTGCCGTGGAAAGTTACTGTGGGGGGGGGACGGGATGAGCAAGAAAGCAATTTTCCCGCTCATTCTAATCCGGTAGATCTGATGGGATACGGATCCCGGGCTGCCTGCCTTGGATCCACCTCACAGAAGAAATGTAATGAGATATAGAAAGAGAAGCCCCAGCATTCATATTGAAGTGATTTCATAATCCATAGCATAGGAAGTATGTCGTTTCTTTCATATTTTGATCTGCTTTTGGAAGAGCTAATGCATTTTTAATGGTGTTTAAATCCCAGTTTTATTTATACACGTCAACACTATTTAGTGTACCTCTGTGATATTTTCCTTCCACATTCATGGGCCACTTTGTTTTAAATTAGCACGGCAGACCTTTGATTCGTATTCTGATATTAATATAATAGTATCGTTGGTTAATTGAGTGCTCAGCGCTGGGAGCCGAAGGCCATCCATCTTCACTGGCATCGTTGTTCCATTTAACCCCTTGTTCAATGGAGCTCTCTCTCTCTCTGTCTCTCTCTCTCGGGATTATATAGCGCTTTTATCCAAAGTGCTTTACATTGCCTCACATTCACCCATACATACACCAACGGCGGTGTCAACCATGCAAGGTAACAACAAGGTCAGCAGCAGTTGGGGTTAGGTGTCTTGCTCAGGGACGCCTTGACACTTAGCTAGGGGGAGCCAGGGATGGAACCAGCAACCTTCCGGTTGCCAGACAACCGCTCTACCCCCTGAGCTAGTGCCGCCCTTAAATGAATGTGATATTGGGGTAACAGACTCAATATTTATCAGAATTCACTGTAGACCTACTTCTTTCTTTGGATAACAGTGTCTGCTAAAATAGCTAGATATATATACTAATATATTCAGTATGAACTTCGTTCTGCGATGTCATCCATGCAGTAGCAGCAGGAGGCTATATTATCCGGTGTTCTGGGCCGTGTGTTCCATCCGTCTGTGGCACACAGCTGGGTAAACAAACATGACCTCAAAAAAGAAGTCTCCAGAAGTTTTATGCAAATCAAATTGAGGACGAGAATCAGATCGGGCGCAAAAATGCTAAATCCCCACGTATCATCAACTGTGTCATTTGAAATGAAGTTCTGGAACCGGAGTACTCGTTGCTTTTTAATTATCAGCTTAGAACCGTGGCTTAAACAAACAACTTGGAGGAAGTTGCTCTTCTCTGACATAAAATGCAAGTATTAACAAACAACGATTTGTCTCCAGGAGTAGTTTGTCTTGGTGTGGTTGATTTCATGTAATCACACATACAAACATAACATAAATACAAACAAACATAATTTTTTTCTAAAGGCAATGAATTTTGGAATTCATTGAGAAATGAAAAGTAAAAAACCTAAGTACTTAAGTTTCTTGGTAACTCATTAAATTGGTGGATAATTCCGTCACATGGAATTAACTTTTCTTCACTCGGCACCAATTCAAAGTTCTCACTTTTGATGTAACCTGACGTTACAGAGCAGCTCTCCCAGCGTGTTTTGTGGAAACGGGGTGAATTCTATGCATTTGTAATGACCCCTCAAACGGTGGACCGTGGCACACAATTAGCGATGCGGCGTCCGCGGTCATGATGGAGACATTTCAATTTGTTCCGTTTGTAATGAAACCGAACAAAGAGAGTAGGGACGAAGCTGTCAAGATGTGGATTGCAATTCACTCAGACCCTTCTCTGCTGAGAACAGAAGGAAAGAAATGTAATACAGCATAATTAACACTTCAATCAATGAAAGTAGACTCACCCCTAGACCATGCACTAACTGTTATTCAACTCAATTATTATAAACTAGTGCAAAATAATTCACTGTATTTTCTACTGGTTCCTTTGCTGTTGAGTCTCGAAAGTAGATTCAGTACTTTTCCATAGTTTAACCTCCACATCAACAATAGACCTATTTTTTAAACCCAATACGAACCCTAACCTAAATAGGGCACATCATCATCACATGCCATGGTGAACATCTCAGAAGACCTAGACCTACCACCAATGGAACTGCAGAGCTAGACTGATCTATGCTAATAACGACTCTACTGGGGGCTAGCTAGCGCGGAACCTTCCAGAATGATGTGGTTGTAGAACCCATTATGAAATAGATGCAAAATGGTTAAAGGTGAAATGTGTAAGATTATTAGTTACAATTATCAACAGAATTTGAAGAACAGATGTCTATGTATTGTGTTGCAGAGATATTTACTTAAAGTCTGTGTAAAGATTTGTTTCTAAAGATACATGTTAGAAAAATCATTGCGGAAGACGTGAAAAGACTGAACTATGTAGTACTGAATTATGGAGTTTTTCGTCCTTCTGTTGTTCAGGATTTTTGGGGTGGGTCTGAAACGGGGGCTTGATGATGCACTGCGGCGCCCTGGGCCATAACTACGCCCCTGACATAATTGGTTCTCCCGCTCAATCGTCAGTACCCAAAACCAGTATTATACGGGCCCCGGGGCTGGATTATAAAAGACCGTAGCATTGATTTTAACATTCTGGTGTCATTTATTATCACCTGCAGCCTCTCCCCTGCTGTGTTGAAGCTGACAGTCCCGACAGAGCAGAGGAGAGGCTGCAGCGTGACAGACAGAGTCGCTCAGAGAGCAGAGGAGGGGAGCTCCTCCAGCAAGTACCTAATACTGCAATACTTAATCAATACTCCTGAAAACAAGCATAAACATGTAGAAAACGATATTTGAATCCGCTCTGTCCAGTCTCTCGTCCACCACAAGCACTGGAACAAGTTAAAACAAAAGCTGTTTGTAGCCGTACTGTTTACCCTCGTTCTCATGAGCGATGTTGTATATGAAACGCGGCCCCAAGCCGCGGTGTTACACTCCAGGTTTCCGAGAAGCCCAGCCCTCCTTCGGACGCCGCCATCAACATTAACCACTGCTCCACATCCGCACACACATCCACACACACCCGGCTGTACGTACGGCTGTCTAATAAAGCTGCTAGACGGAGCATGCATTTTTCAGGTCGGTGGGAGAGGCAGCAACTTTCCCGTGAGTGGGCGTGGCTTCGGCGTCTTCAGCAGACACGCCCCCCCAGCGTTTCAGAACAGAGAATACGGATTATTTTTTCATGATTTTGAAAACTAATTTTTTCTACATGGCGATTTTTTTTAATCATTCAGATTTGTCTGGGTGGTTAATAACACATTTCTCTCAGAACATATATATTTAATATTTATTTCAGCCGTAATGTAATTCATGAACGTGTGCGAAAGTGGGGTCTTGACTCTTTGTGATGCCACTTTTTCTCGGTTAAGCATCCTTCATCTAGTCTGTAATCGATTCATTGCCGTCAAATATTCATTACTTTTACATGACTCATCTGAAGAAACCAATCAGTAGCCGTTTGCTAGTGATCACACGCACACCTCAAATATAATGAGGACCTAGATGGGCACTCCTGGAAGCCGTTCCCTTCAGAAGTAATGTGTTTAAAGATGGCTGTCCCAGTGAGGGTTCCCAAGCCACCAGAACCCCAGATGGTGGTAGGACCTAGCTCGTCTACATACATCTGGGGGAATATGGGGGAGTCAATCCACATGTCACTCCCACCTCATCTTACCTCCCAGAATCTGCCAACCCTGATGAATTATACCAGTTTGATAGTGATACACATCACATTTCTGTCACATATAAATATTAAATAGGCCTAAATAAATAAATATGACTGGTGAGGAGAGAACAGTCTTTTTTGTATAATTTCGTAGAACTGCACTTTTCGAAAGTGTCATGTTTGTCACCCTGGAGATTGTGGAATGGATTATTCATTATTTAGCTGTTTAGTAAAGCAGTCATCTTTTGGATAAGCAGGTAAATTACGTAATCACAACCCTGGCACGTGGTTCGGGGCGCGACTGTGAAACTTTAGCCATCTTACGAGAGATGAGGGGTGAAACGTTGAGTTTGTGACAAGCTAAGTCAGTTGTATTCAATGTGTAACAGTCAAAAGGTGATCAGTGGGGTTATGGCTTTAATGGCTTCTACATGCACTTTATCGGAATACTCTTCGTGTTTACAAGTATCAACATGCTATACATTTTCGGTACACCCCTTTAACTGGCTCTCTGATAATTACATTTTTATGAATTCATTTTACGCAGAGAATTAATGTGTGATAACCACTCCACCACAATAAATCATAACTATTAAGATAAGGTTCACAGGCATTTCAAATGGAATGTTCTTTGTTAACAAATTGCTACCAGTTTCAGAAATTGGATTCCAGAGCTGTTTTGCATTAGTGCAATGTAGTCAATCTGTTAGTGTTGTCATTTCCAAAGATTAATATTGCATTTCTACAATGTGCATCTTGTTTGTAATGCCTAATGATCTTTCATTTCATAAGTAAAGAGTGTGTGTGTGTGTTTGTGTGTCTGTGTTGTTAAAGATTTAGTGCAGTTGCACTTACTAGCACACACTCACACACAGATATTCACTAAATCATCCTCCCTCTCTGACACACACACACACATTTCTGTATCATGGTCTGACATACAGACCATGATAATCTCATCGTCGTTCTACAAAGACCTAATCATGAGCATTCATCCTTCCATCAATAAAATGAAAATTAACTGACTGAAGCTTTTTGCGTTGCCAGGCGACCATTATTATGGCTCCTCGGTCTATAAAAAGTTCTCTTCATTGTGGTGTGGTAGGATGATTTAAATTGTTTAACATGATAATCTATTCGTTTTTCAGGAATCCCACGCATGACATAAGTGCAGCAGAATCGATTTCTTGTTTTGCTTGACTTGACTTGGAAATGTGGAATTTAGTTGTTATGTTATAGAGAAACACCACCGGACACTGTTGTTATGGAGAAACACTATTCAGAGTTCACCTGGACTCTGAATAGCTTCCCATCCTACCCACCTCTCCTCCCCAACCCTCTCCCACCTACCCGATCACTGCCTGAATCCCATCCTACTGATCCCTATCACTTCCATGTTTGTACGTCCTGGCACTTTGTAGGATCCTGTATGCTGGTATGTCCCAGCACTTGTAATAGTATTTAGCTTTGCGTAGCATCTTATCCTGGCTATCTGCTGTTGTACAGTAAGGAGTCAACCTAGCAATTGTAAGCTTGTAACTTGTTCTATTGACCTGGCAATCAGGAGTGCTTGAAACTTGTTCTATTCTAATTGTACTTTACCATCAGTGATATATTGTTGTCTCCCTCTTTTGACTACTTTTTGTAAGTTGCTTTGGATAAAAGCGTCTGCCAAATGCCCTAAATGTAAATGTAAATGCAACACCACCGGACACTGTTGTTATGGGGAAACAAGTGGGCCAAGAAATGCTTTTGCATGTCTAAGACCTTGGCACATCTGGCAACACACACACACTCATCTCTATGTTGATATTCCGTGTTAGTTTTGTGTATTCCTGGCATGTACCCGGCTCCTCCTGACTCGCAATCAAGTGCCTTTATTTTCCAGCATAAAAATAGAACATTGATCTGAACAGACAGGTGTGTGAGGTGTGTGAGGTGTGTGAGGTGTGTGAGGCCAAACCAAGTTGAGAGATGAAACCAGGAAGTAACGAACACAGCTTCACAACACACCAAAAATAACAACAACAACAGCAACAGAAATTAAACAAAGCTCCCGACACAAAACCAGACTCTCCATATCTAAATAAAAATCCTCGGCAGCGACGTGGTGTGTATTTCTGTCAAATTAATCTTTGATCTGCTGGCTCAAGAGAGAGAGCCGTGACAACATGAATCGATAACGACACGACAGTAAAGCTTCTCTGCTCAGGTTGACGCCTTCAGCGAGTCTGAAGTTGTCAGGATGGGAATACAGCACAACACACTGACGTTGTCGTGTGGATATTCCTTTGAAACCTCCTGCTGAAATCCATCATGATGCAACGGAACGACACGACAACGCCATGGCTCTGCAGAGAGGGGCTACACTTGCTACGTGCCACATTACTGAGCGAGCAATGGGAGATTTGGGGCACAGAAAAATATATATTTTGCAAGCACATTCATTATATTTTGAAGAATCATATACAGGCAAAAGAAATCTATTCTGTGCCAAATAAATATATTAGCATGTTTGTTGTTATCCATGGTAACGTGCAATAATATTAACGTTCAATCTCACACTGACTTTCGGTTTTCAACTCGATGTAATATAAATATAATATAAAATACTTGAATGTGAAACCACTGAAGAGTTAACTTTATAAAGAAGATATGTATGTCTTGAAAACAAAGATACATTGGTCTACTTATGCAGTCCACATGGGACCAGGTCTACAATGAAAACCACAATACAGTCCACATGGGACCAGGTCTACAATGAAAACCACAATACAGTCCACATGGGACCAGGTCTACAATGAAAACCACAATACAGTCCACATGGGACCAGGTCTACAATGAAAACCACAATACAGTCCACATGGGACCAGGTCTACAATGAAAACCACAATACAGTCCACATGGGACCAGGTCTACAATGAAAACCACAATACAGTCCACATGGGACCAGGTCTACAATGAAAACCACAATACAGTACACATGGGACCAGGTCTACAATGAAAACCACAATAAAAGTCCACATGGGTCTATACACGACTCCAAACAGTTTCATATCAGGAATTGACACTTGAGTGTCATCCACAATCACAACCACATTGTAAAAAAACGTAACCGATCATTTATAAAACGAGCAGAATCCGCAGCTGAGGCTGCACACCTGTGGTGCGTTGATTAGTCAACGCACCACAGGTTAAACCAGCCGTCACCACACACACTCAGAAGGAGTGCTAGCTATGTACCACCTGCTCTTGATTCAACTTCAAACTCTGCAATAAACCGGTTTATTCAACAACATCCACCCGTGTCCTGTGTTGGAGAGCTCTGGAAAAGCCACTTAATGTGGTGTGTAGCAGGAGCCACTGCTACAGTGAACTAGTAAATCATTTAATTAAAATGTATATAGCATATTCAGTACAGATAACAAAGTGCTTACGAATTGCTTCGGTATACTGAATCATAGTATACCTGAGCCTTAACAGATTACATTTGTGTGCTGAAATAAACTTTTTTTGTTGCAATTTTGTAAGCTTTTGAGCAGACGGACATGTGATTCGTTCTTTGTACAAGAGCGTTCACATGATTCACATGAAACATGATTATAAAGTGAGTTTATGGGGTCCACATGATAATCCAGTCCAGGTTTGGGTCTAAGTATTGTGGTTTTGTCGTTGTCGTTGAGGAGATGAAAACAGAATATCTGGCGAATCTGGAATATGAAATTGTCTTCACTAAACGTGTTTCTGTCGGTGGCTGTACACTGAAAATCCCTCCATTTCATTTTCCTTTTGGAAGCGATGGCAGACGAAACAGGCAATCAGCATTTACTTTCTCCAATTCTCTGAATTATTGATTTTATGGCACATTTGTAGCACTGTGCCAAGGTGAGTGAGTGTGCAGCAAAGAGACAAAGAGAGAGATAGAGAGAGAGACACAGAGAGACAGAGAGAGAGAGAGAGAGAGAGACAGAGAAAGAGATAGAGAGAGAGACACAGAGAGAGAGACAGAGAGACAGAGAGAGAGAGAGAGAGACAGAGAAAGAGATAGAGAGAGAGACACAGAGAGAGAGAGAGACAGAGAGAGTGAGAGAGAGAGAGAGAGAGAGAGTGAGAGAGAGAGAGAGAGAGAGAGAGAGAGAGAGAGAGAGAGAGAGAGAGAGAGAGAGAGAGAGAGAGAGCAGAGAGAGAGAGAGAGAGAGAGAGAGAGAGAGAGAGAGAGAGAGAGAGAGAGAGAGAGAGAGAGAGAGAGACATAGAGAGAGGGAAAGAGATGGAGAGAGAGAGGGACAGAGATGGAGAGAAAGAGGGACAAAGAGAGAGACAGAGAGAGAGGGACAGAGATGGAGAGAGAGAGGGACAGAGATGGAGAGAAAGAGGGACAAAGAGAGAGACAAAGAGAGAGGGACAGAGAGAGAGACAGAGAGAGAGGGACAGAGAGAGGGGGATAGAGAGAGATAGGTAGGAACAGAAAAAGAGAGGGGGAGAGAGACCAAGGCAGGACCTAGCAGAGCTTGAGACAGCGGTGTGTGCGTGAGCAGGTG
>OMKP01017674.1:1936-17542 GCA_900302375.1 Bathygadus melanobranchus
CCCGTATGTTCAGTGTTTGTGTTGCTTGGGTTTCAGTTTGAAGGTTTTGTTGACACTTGCACTTACTTACTTTCTCTAAAAACAAACACACAAGCTTAATAAAGGCTTCTTGTCAATGAATAGTCCCGGTGATATTTAATCAGCTTCATCACGTAGGCCAAATACAGCACAAGCCTCTTGAACCTGAATCAAATGGAAACTAGCCTATGGTGTTACTGGTAACCTGTGGTGCCCACCGGTGTGAAAATGTCCACACCGTTGCCATACTAAACACAAACCTAATTTGTACTCTACAAAAGGCAAATGATGATTAAATCTGTGGACATTTGCAGCACAATTCTACTCCAGCGTAAGCCCTCATTAGCAGGAAGGATTTCTAACCTGATATAATCAATGGTCATGGCAGTAGACCTTGCCACATGCCACCTAAGTGGCTTTGCCGGGTTCCTCCGATGACCAGGACACAGGGAGATGTAACAAACCAGTTGGTGAGTTGGTCAAGCGTCGCAGGCAGAGCAGGTGTTAGATGTCCGAACTCTCCCGAGTGTGTGCCTTTTATTACCCAGTGCACCACAGGTGTGCAGGATCACCCGTCTCCAGAGTCTAATTAGCCTGCCTCGTGCCAGCCAAGTGAGGCTGCTTAATCCAGCCATTAACCACCACACAACACAACACACTGCACTGTCAGCCGTGATTTAACATTTGTAGGGGTCCTATGAAAATCCCTGTTGTATTCGTTAGTGTTAGTATTATTATTAGGTATTCACAGTTTGGTGCTAATTCGCCCACAGGGGGCGCTACCATTTGTGGTCAAAGTTAAACGCTAAGCTCCGTGGAAGTTTTGGAAAAACTTCTCCTTAATGACCACCAGTCCAAATTACACCAAATTCGGTTCTATATCAGTGGTTTTTAAACTTGTTGTGCCCAAGGCACACCACAGGGCAAGCCAAAATCTCAAGGCACACCTGTATTCATATCCAGCCAAAATAGCCTCTAGAACATGTGTTATCACTCTGTTATTTGTATTTACTAATGCCAAATAAAATTTGACAAACAACTATATTACTCATACATTTCAATTTCCAACTAAACGTTTTCTTTTCAAGTCAATATTGCAATAATAATGTATGGTTGTCACAAAATCCCACGGCACAAACATTGGATATAGACCTTATTTGACATGCGTGTGTGACCACCCCTTGGCCAAACGCCCACACAGAAACTACTTCTGAGCCCTAGATCGAAATAGCTTCAAACTTGGCACATATGTGCCAGGTGACTGTGTGACTAGACTCAAATCGAAGCAATCAGATTCAAGATGGAAGAGATATGCATTTTTGATGTGAAATATGTGCTTATCTGCGAAGTTTAAACAGCTGTAATTTGCGTCACAAGTCTGTTTGGATGGTGGATTTTTACCACTGTTTACTTTAAAAACATGGTTGGTGATGCTTTTTATATAATTACTTACTATAATTACCTATTTTTACAGCATACTAATGCCATTTTACCATACTCACCAAGCTCACCATTTCCTCCAAGTATGGAATGCTCCTCCTTATCAACATATCGTCTCATTTTCCTATCATGTAGGACCCCTAATCGTTGCTTGCAACTATATGCTTAAAATTATGATTCCTTTTGTCTCTGTACGACTACGAGATTTAGCTTGGCAAATTTCCCTTAAGCTTTTCAAGGCTTGGCACCGCCTATTGATCCATAAGGAGGAATTAATATTAGATCATGAGAGGTGTTTCAAAGAGCTATACTCCTAATTGCCATTATTAGAGATTCAAGCTGTATTAAAATAGTGATATGTGGTGTATCAAGAGAACAAGTGCAGAAACATATTCCCTGTTTAACAACGTCGTGATTCACATGACAATATCTATCAATATATCCATACCGTAGGCTATACATTCGTCAAGATGACACCAGCCACTTAGCTTCAATAAATCAGTAGTGACTTTTTATAGTCTTTTTATATGTGGGTTTCCTGAAGGTAGTTTCTTCTGTCAGTGGAAGCTGCAGATACAGTAAGAAAATCCCCCACGAAAAACCCTTTTGATAAATCGTCCGACAGGAAGCTTATCAATTATATTGTTGTTTTTCTTTTAACAGAACAGGTTAGCAAAACACAGCCGCGCTTGTTAGCTGAAAGCAAGCGATCCCTTGAGAGGTGCGGGGGGTGTGTAGGGAGATGGGATGGAAGGGATAATTGTATGTATTGTAGTGAGGGGAAAAGCTCAATTGCAGACTGTATAAAAGTAAAGCGCAGACAGAGCAAACAGTTCGAAATGAGCTGTAAATAAATTGCCAAAACGTATAGTCGCCGAGCGTGAACTACGAGAGCCAGCGTGAACAGAAAAAGGACGTAGGCTACTCCCGGCCCTCGCGGCTCACTCGGCGATTCGTCTCGTGTCGCGCGCCTCTGAAATGTTGAAGCTCCCCGAGCGGAGTCCGTAATGTTACCAAAAAGGTCGACTATAAATCCATGACCGTGCATGGGCTATCCGCACACTTAATAAACTGTGCGTGACGGCCACTATAAATTCAATAGAAAAAAGAAGAAGAAATGCTTTGCTCTAGAAGTTGACGACAGCAAATGATAGCAACAAGGACTCTGTCTTTTAATAGCTTATGTGCTGTTCTGCAAATACGTTGTGTCACTTTTGTGAGCTAGGGGTTCATTCATTAGTCGCATTCAATGTTAGCTATGAGAATTTATCAAAAAGGTCATCAAACATCAAATAATTCATTAAATTGAAGGGAGCAATGGGGGTGGGGGCTGACAAAAAAAGTTTGTGAACCACTGGCTTAAAGTTTGAATGCCACGAGACAACGTAATGGCTGTTTCACAGCTTTCTCTGTACGACAACACATAAATCATCAAGATAGGTTGAACACATACAAAACAACAACTGTAATGTAGCCTGTCACCTCTGAATGATCACTCCTCAACATTATACCAAGCCCAACGTGTGAAATAATACAGAGGTCCAGCGCAAGCGAAGCCTACAGCAGTAACAACAACACCCCTCTGTTGGGATGATGTGGTTTATGATCCAAACAATGAAGTACATCATAGCTTAAACAACAGGTACAGTATTCAGGAGCGCCTTGTCCAGTGAGTTGGTGATGACAATACCCTGCTATGGTCATTTATAATAATAATAATAATAATAATAATAACATATAGTAGATAATAAAGTCCTGCATTGTAAATGTTACTTCAGTAAAAGTACAAAGGAATTAGTCAAAATATATTTAAGTACCAAAAGTACTCATTATAGAGAGAATAACTGATTTATTGATTATATTTTGTATTGCTAATTTTAATCTGCAAAGTAGCTGTCAGATAAATGTAGCAGAGTAGAAAGTACTATATTTGCCTTTTGAGATGGAGTGGATCGGAAGTATAAAGTAGCAGAAAATAGAAACACTCAAGTAAAGTACCAGTAGCTTAGATTTGTACTTAACGTACAGTACTTGAGTAAATGTACTTAGTTACTTTCCACCACTGACCCTGGGCAATGAAAGGGGGGTTTGAACAACACTTTCAACTGCTTCAACGCGTACAGTCACTGGGGCTCCTTTAGCAAATAAGCACTTAACCTTCAAATGCGCCAGCAGGGGAAATGCTTAGCAGCGGCGGCGGCGGCAGCGGCAGCCATAGACCACAGTGGTTTCACCGGACACATCCCAGGTGCGGAGGCAATGTGTCTGTCCAAACCCGAGCAGACAGCACTTAATTGCATCTGCAATTCCCAGCCCCAGAGTAGCATATACACACTTGTAAATAAGTAAATAGTCTTGCGGAACATGTGAATCATTTCCTGGTGGTTTGTAATGTATTTCTATCTGAACCACGTGATTTAATCAGATTTTCATTTTGATAGATAACAATTACATAGCAATTACAAAACAACAGTGCACTTAATCTTGTCTCTATATTGCACATTGTACTTGGATAGACTCAAAGGGAGAGCAGTATAAACAGCACTGCGCTTAACGTGGCTCACCGCACAGAGAGATTACGAGGGAGTGTGGGAGCAGGGGTTCAAACAGAGCACGGTGAAATTAGGTCAGGTAAAAGAAAATGTATAAATAAGTAATCTGAGGGAAAGTATGCAAGATCATTGTACGTCGGAGCCAGTTTTGATTCAGCATTCTGCCGCGGATTTCAAATCCCCTGCGATCAGCTGGGCGCTAAGCAGCCTAGGCCTAGCTAGGGGGACAGGATTTTACATCAGACTCTCCTCAGAGAGACAGAGATTAAGCCCTGCGTGTTCTTTGATGTTTGATGACCTTTTTGATAAATGCTCACAGCTAACATGCAATGCGACTAATGAATACAAAGCCCCGGCCTTATTCTCCCTCGCCGTGTTGCGATATTTTCCTCCTGACTGTAGAAAATAAAATAGACAAGATCACGATTAGTAAGTGCGCGCTGTAAACATTGTGTTGTCTGCGCTGTCTGTGCTCTCCAGACTTACCCCGGGTGTCCTGGGAATTCTCCCTCGTGCTTCCTGTCTTCCTTTTAGAGACGGATGGATAGATAGACGGATGGATAGGGCGAGATACAGTTACGAGACGTCACGGTTTTCGAACCTCGTCATGGATTATGGATGCGTTGCTTTAAGGCAAACGGCTACGTTGCCGCCTCTCCCTTGTCTTTCAGTTGTGTTGTCGGTAGGGATGCGTGTGCGTTTTCTGCTTCCTGAATCCCAGCGCCACGTCTTTCTGAATGAAAAAAGGGGCGTGGGGGAAATGACAGTAAATGTAAACTTTCGCGTGTGTACGTCTGCATTTTTTTTCCGTGGATTACAGGTGCACACAGCGTCGTCATTTTGGTGGGTTTTTTTTTTGCGATGATGTGTTTTTAAGTACCCGCCCCCAAGCATTTATCTAAAAGCGTGAATTATAGTGATAACAGTTTTCCTAATTCTGTACTAAAAATTGGCAGTGAGTAGCCTACAAGCCAGCGACTCACCGCCGTGTTCATAAATGTTCAAATAACTGAGCAAAATAGCCCATTGGAGTCTTCCTTCAGTCCCGCCTGACAACGAATAAATTCCAATTAATGCGCGTCCTTTACGGAATGAAGGTGATTTTAACGATTAACCGTAACCATCATCTGTAGCACTTGACTGCCGACTCAAACGACACCTGAAGGCCTTAAGGTGTTTGCCCACTGCCCCAACAAAAACCTATAAATCGGGCTGTACTCCTTGGTGGTTGTCAGCTGTTGTCGGATGAAGTCCGTCAAATCGGTGTTGATCGGAGGTGTACTCTGGTGAAGAGGTTTGGTAAACAGTTTGTCATGGTGTTGTCGAATGGATTTTTTTGCGGTGTCAAGTAGGAATGAATGATGAATCAGATGACTTTATTTTGCTGAATGAATGTAGACACACGGAACATTCAGAAACACAGCAATGTGCTCCTTACTGTAGTATAACCCAAGGGTTTTTCATTCCATTGGCAGTATGCATGAGGTGTGTGCGTGTGTGTGTGTGTGTGTGTGTGTGTTCACACACTTCTGTGTGTGTGAACGCACTCCCCCAGATGGTAGGATGGTGGTGCTTCAGGGAGAGACAGGAGAGGGACGTGAGAGACCAGTAGAAAGTGTGTGAGAGAGAACGTCACAGAGGAGAAGAAGGAAGTTAGAGAGGCGGCAGAGAAAGGAGATGAGACAGAAGAAGAACAGCATGCAAAAGATACAAAAACAATATGGAAGAGAGCAGATGAACAGCATATTTAAAATAATAAGCAACTTGAAACATACACCTGCAACACCAAGTGGCTACTCCTTCCACCTGTGGAAATGTCAGCGTTCATTGTCAAGAGTCGTGTCTTAGGACAAAATACACAAGTTGAACTATCTCTCTCTCTCTCTCTGTCTCTCTCTCTCTCTCTCTCTCTCTCTCATTTTTAACAATAAGTGTCTGTGACTTTGAGAGTATAATATCCATTGACGTTTCCTTCCTGCAAAGGCTGAGGCTTAAATTGAGAGGAGAAGGATAATTAAATACAGGTTAAATGTGGCATGTGGAGTGAAAGTAACTCTTTATATCTTTGTCAGCTCACATCACATCTGATTAACTTTAATTCCTTGATGGCTTCTACGTCATCACTTCCTGAGCACAGCAGCATGTGGTCACATCCAACCAAATTAGTTTTCTCTTGGTACCAAGTTGTGAGTGGGTCATCGGTTTTGTTTCCACCAGCCTCCTTCTCATACTCATTAAGTAAATGTAGCAATACATCTAAAAAAATTCAAAATCAATCATTCATTTTAAAGCACTATTATTTAGTTTTTAACCACTAGGGGCAGAGGCAAAGTCAGCCAAAGTCAGACGAATTCAACCCTCAACCTCATGTAGCCCAGTGAAGACGATCATATGCTCCATCCTTTCACCAAAATACCGCAGTGCAGGTAAACATTGGCTCGTAGCGCCGACTGCTATCAGGATTACTGATTGATACATATAGCGATAGCGACAATTATTCTATGAGTGTAGTTTACCACTATGGATGCAATAAGAACACTTTACAGAGTGGGCGTGTACTGCAGCAGGCAAACCCAGTGATGCTATTGGTCAATGCTGATATTGTGTAACGTGCATTGACCAGTGTTTTGATATGGCTTTCATATGTTTACTGAAGGTATTGGCTATGTTATTATTTGAATGTTTCTGCAAACAAAAAGTGCATAGTGCTGCTAATTCTACTTGTGGTTTTCAATATACTAATTTGATTTCAGTGTGTGTATCGGTACTTTTTGAACAGTTTCAGCACATTTTAACAACGCCGCGATAACACTGATAACCGCGAGAATTCATGAGAGTTATGATAATCAGGATATAAAACGCTATGCATACCGTTTCATCTCTAGGAAGGTGCGTGCATGCGTGTGTGTGTATATACGTGTGTGTGTGTGTGTGTGTCCAAAAGGAGATGGTTGATGGTTAGAACCTCTCAATTCTTAGGGCTCAGAATCACAAATGGATTACGGTTTGAAATGTAAACAAACCCAAATAAGTGATGAAAAAGGCAACGGTGGAAAGAGAATAAAACGTGTGATTGAATTCAAAGAGACTAAAGACCTGCAGAAACCAGGTAGGGAAAGCGTGATCAATTGAGTGTGAAGGAGAGACTGAGAGGCGCTTAATAAATAGAAAGGGAGAGAGAGAGAGAGAGAGAGAGAGAGACTAGTCGGTAAGCTGCAATGAAAGCACCATGAGAGGCAGAAGCGAGGGATTGAGGATAGGAAAATGGGAAAGGGTGAGGTGGAGGCGGAGGTAAGGGAGGTATTCAGCAGGGGGCCACTGTACTCAGAATGAGAAAGAAACATTGTGAATATCATTCTCTCTCTCTCTCTCTCCCCCTCTCTTTCTCTTTGTCTCTCTCTCTCATCTTCTCCCATCCCCTTCTTTTGATAGCCATTACTTTTTCGTTCTCATCTATTTCTCCATTCTCCTTGCATAGTAAGCAAAGACGAGTGGAAAAACCTTGAAGATGTTCTTTCTCTTCAATGAAAGCTCTGAGCTCCATCCGGGGATAATATGAAGTATTATGCAACCCGCTTCACAAAAGACTTCATGCAGAGAAGCAAAGATAATATGCTAGATATATTTTAGGAAGGAAAAGACAAACATTTTCCCGTTTTCATCAAAAGGGAAAAAGTTAAAAAGATAAGTTGTTAAGGACGGGATGACATCTTGAAACCAATCACCAACCAATCATACGCGTCTGTCGGCTACGCACCTTTTCTAGAATGTCTTGCCAACTCACTCAGCGCTTTGCATCAATAAGTACTGTTGTTCCCGCGCCAACGCGAGTATCGGAAAGGCCCGTTCACGCGAGTCTACGCACGGATGCCATACGTGTCATGAAATCGCAGCTGCCGTTCAGCCGACAGAGACATAAAGCAGCTAATTGTCACTTGGACGCTGACTCTGAACGCGCGGTACGCTGCGTTATACACATATCATTTATCGGTGGCGCAAGCCGTGTAATTTCCTCTGCCTGTGTATATGGATACGTGCAGAGTGTATGACAGGTGAAACGGTTAGGATTTGATTACACGTTGGACGGCGTTGGCTGTGTATTATCCACACAGCCCATGGTGTTATCCATCGCCGCTCAGAGTTTGGAAATGGGCTAGCCTAATGTTCAGGTTGTTAATGAAAGCAAACGAAACCCTTTGCTTAGTTCAGGTGTTGTCATCGTTATCGGGAAGGAAAAAATGGAATATCTCTACTGAAAATGTAAATGGTGGGGGTTTGTTTTACAGGCGTAGCCACTGGTGCCAGACATGTAAGATTCATTCCGGCGAAGAACGTGTTCTTCTGTGGTTTTAATTCATGCCAATGCATTACTGTTTTACTACTATTATTGCTGTTTAGTTTTTTTGGAAACTATAAACAAATTGTGTGTGTGTGACAGACAGGTTCCTGATGAAAGTGGTTGGGAGCAATTCTGCACTCAATAAACAGACACAACACAATATAACTGAACAGCGCAGGGCGGCAATGACCCAACCCAGTGAGTCCCTTGTCTCCCGTAGGGCTGTATAAAACTGTTTGACTGAGTGGTGAGTGGACGTTTACAACGTCGACTACATGGCGTCGTCAAAGTCACATTGATTATCCTGGACCGGGGTGTCGTTCAACATGCGTGGACGACTTCCTCCCGGGACAAGCTGAGGGTGGGGGGCGGGGGGCGTGGTCATCAGCGTCATGTCAGTTATGTGGTAAGCCATGCAGTGATTCGTTAAATAAATGGATCAAATCTCCCGAGGTCATCCATCACCAGTATGCTTGTCCAGGGGGGGGTCTGGAAAATCCCATTCACAGAAATCGAATACCGCAGCTGGACCAAGATGACGCTTAACGCTCGCCAGCTAGCTACGTTTCAGCCCAGCGCCATGCGTAGGCTCGATTGATTTTAATACTCTTCCATCTGCCGCTATTCTCCATCCCCAATCTCAGATCTTCCCACCTATTTCCTTTTCGCAAATCCAAAAGTCGTGCACAAACAGCCGCTCGTCAGCCGCGCGTCAAGTATGGAGGACGTCTACAGTATGTTGCCTCTCTTCAGTAGGAACATCTAAGGTGTACGTCGGGTCGTCAGTGGCACAGCGTGGAGGCAGCGTGCGGGAGGTACGCTGCATGAAAGCCTCGGCATGCTCAAAAGTTTCTTGGAGGAAAACGGGTCGTGGATGCGGGGGGTCTTCGGCGTGGCTTTCCAGAGCTCATGGTGTTTATGCAGCTGTTAGTTCACATTTCTCCTTGTTTTTCTTCCCCTGCTCTGTGTTTGATCCGGTCTCACTGCGGTCTCTTTATCCTCGTGTGTCGCTCACTGCGTTCAGGAGCCTCGAATGCCGATCTGACTTCGTGACCGATAAAACCTGCATTACCATGAATAGATAAGATAAGATAAGATAAGAAGCTCTTTATTGTCCCCGAGGGGAAATTGCAATTTTGCAGCAGTACAATACAATTACAGATCCAAAAATATATAGAATAGAAGTGCCTGCTGTGACCATAGCCATCAATCATTTTCAACAAAGCTCTACAATTGATGAATAATCAAAGAATCTCCCACACACGCACGCACACACACACACGCATATGCATCATTAAAAGGTTTGGGGCTTCAAGGACAGGCCCTAGCGTGTCACACTAATACTTTTTAGCAACAAAACCGATCGTCAAGCTGTCATGTTTTGCCTTGACCCGACCATACCTGGTTTCCAGAGCGTCGAATTTAATGTGCTTGTGTAAATATATATGTTAGCGCGATTCATTTCACATGGTACATAGACCAGGAGTCATATGTCAATGACTCCTCGTGTGTGTGGGTGCTGTGTTCCATGGCGATGCTGTAGCACACAAACACACACAAACACAAACACACACTCCTCCGTCAGTAAGTAATGACAACATAAAGCAGATTTACGACTGTGTCAGGCACATGTGGGGTACGGCCGATCGCCTCCTCGCCTCGCGCCACACACATGCATAGATATATGTACTGCAGGATCCCAGACGCACCGAAGGGGTATACAGAGGCACCTGGCGCAGAGTTCCCACCCAGCCATCGCACACGTGCAGACGGAGGAGTGTGATTGGCTGAGACGAGGGTCAGCATGCGGCATGGTTGCCTTAAAGCAAGCGGTGATGGGCAAAAGGAGATAAAGAGTAGGAAGAACAGAGATGGAGAGATGAGGGCGGGAGATATAGAAGAATGATGGTCAGTGTGATGGTCCTGGTGATCCTCTCTCTAAGTAAGTTAATGTACTGGCCGTGAGCAAAGTTTCCTGATCATCAATTTATTTACTCCAACATGGAAACAAATGAGAGAGAGAGAGAGAGAGAGATGACTCCAACATGAATGAGCCTGTATGTCTGAACATGAGCCTGAATGTCTCAAAAGTGTCATCCGTTACGTCAAGATTCGACAAGGGAAGGAATGATAGACAGGACATACTAAAAAGGACCGCAGAGCTGAAGATTAAAAGGAATCCCTTTTAATGGCTGTGAAAAAAAATGAAAAACATGTAGAGTGAAGGCAGACATGAGAAGGACTTTCATTCTCCTCCCTCTCTGGCACCAGCCAATCTACCTGAAGCATCCCAGGGGACTTTGTGTGTCGAAGTGTGTGTGTGTTGTGTTCACGTTGCCATGTTAGCTTGCCATCTTTTCCTCCTGGCCACGTATCTCTGCACACACGTTACATTTTCATTTGCAGCCGGCCGGTCATTTAGCATTGACAAGGCTTTTATCCAAAGTGACTTCCAAGAGTGTCTGAGAACAGTCCATCAATATGAAAACGATGACACAGGTAAGTGCTGCCGGACCACCTCTATGACGGCTACCGCAGAGGTCTTCTGCGTAGGCTCGTAGCGCAGACACATCTTACCACTTACACATCGCGGTGCTGGGATATGTAAAGATACGTTCTTCACTTACTTATCGTGAGTCACTTTGGACAAAAAGCGTCTGCCAAATGCCCTAAATGTAAATGTCAATGAAATGTTTGCTTTCATCCAGAGCAACAGGGTGAATTCAAACACATTTGTTATGGAGCAGGCAGAGGTTAGGTATTTTTGCTCAAGGATGCCTACAGGTTAGGCCGTGGGCATCCCTCACATTTGGGATGGGAGTGGACCTCCCTAGCCACTACATTATCCAGGCGTGAATCATAGAGAGTTTGAAACCCTCTCGTGGTTTCACTGTTCACAGTATCGCCAGCCTCCAACGTTATTCTCCCTTCATTAGTCCGGGTAATGTATTAAAAAGAGTGATGCCAAATTCACGCGTTCTATTTTCATAAGACCCCTGTTGGTTGAATTATGGCAAATGCCTGTGAAATGATTCCTTTTGGAATTTACAGCCATAGCAAATCCACACAGGATTTACGTTGCTGCCAAACTCCAGATGTTGGGTAAAAATAGTCCAGTGCGTGTTGGCCTTTAGTTCTTCTCCATAATGTCACCCTGAGTGTTCCCTTGTTTTGACGTATTATGTTGCCCATGTTAATTAGCTCATCGACGTATTCGCTGCACCTGCTTGACTTTATAATAAAATGCATCTGGGTTTTCTTTCTTCTTCTGCGCTGACTCTGTGTCCTCTGCAGCAGCTACAAGCAGCTTTTCTGTCTCCTCCAGCACGGGAGCATTATGTCGTTGCTTGTTATGAGGTTTTAGTGAAGATTTGTGTAGGATGTCGCCACTTGTTTATAGACACCGTGTCTCTGCGTCTTACTCTTTAGCATAGACAGATGTGTTCTGGATTCACCTGTTCTCTCCTGTGTGGGATGTATGGTGGAGTAAAGGTCAGCAGCTTGCGTCTCTCATAACTCTTAACACAAATGCGCATATATGTGTTTATTCTTTTTAATGTTTTAATTCATATTCGGTGGCAGCCTTGGTAATCATGCCACGGTGGGTTACAAAGTTGAATATCTCTTGTCTACTGTTAACTAACCTGCTAGTTGTTGGAGGCATCCGTTTAGCAGGTGTTCTTAGAGGTGTGATCCTAGCCGTGATTACTCTAGATCTGTAAATCCTCAACTGCTGAGGGCCTTTGGAGTGGGTCACAGAGTCATATGCCAAACCTTCACCTTTAGAAAGGAGCCCATGATGCTCAGCTCAATGTTTTTAACAGCACATTAAGGCATTGTTGATGACTGCAAATGTTTTTATTTGTGGCTCGTGACTTGATGTGACTTGATGACTAATGACACCTCGCTAGGCTAGACCAGTGGAGAACCATTTGTCCAGATGACCTAGATTACTTACTACTCCGGCCATGCTAGCTCCACTAGCATGCCGTAGCCGCGTGTCCTTTAGCCTACTTCACAACGGTCATGCATTAATGGCTCGCTGTTTCCGTCATTTAAAGTCTGAATGAGAAATGCAAGCGCCATCCTTTTTTTCTTCGTGAGGGCCATTCTAATAAAACGCAAGGTCAATCTCTTTTGCATATTGTCAAAGTTGATTAATGATTGAGTCTCCCCGTGCACATAAACATCAAACTTTCTAATATATTTGATCAAAAAAATTGTAAAGTCCGATGTTTCTCTGTGCCCATTTATTTTTGCCTCACCGTGCCTCCCCATCCATTTTGTGTGATACTCTATCAGGGTTCTAGAGAGGGCCTCAAGGGACGCGTTTCTGGCTGCTGGTTCATTACAGCACAGGCTGGTGGAAACCAGGAAGCCATTATGGCTGAAATGGCTGGAGATAGAGGCAGCGAGATGGGCCATTGACTCACTCTGAGTTTATTTTCGACTGTTTCCTCGCCGGGGAATGCTTTTTAGACAGGCACAGAGTGAGTCAGTGTGTGCTTATTTGTCCATGTTTGTCAGCGCCCCCCCACCCGCGATGTGTGCGTGGTGTTTGTGGGTGCGTGCGCGCGTGCCCGTCAGGGTCAGTGTTATACTGACACGCCATCTGAGGGGAGCTCGGCAAAAAAGGCTTTTTCTCTCCTTTAGTTGTCGTTTCATCCACCGCACACACGCCCTGCCTTCGTGTGTTTGTGCACACGCAACCAAAGGTCATGCTGATCACTCACAGTAAGGGTGAGTGAGGGTACCTGCATACATATGTGTTCATGCGGGGAGCATACGTTTTCCGTGTCCCCTGTCGTCTACAGATGCTGTACGGAGGCTTGATGGGCATAGTGAAAGCCACGCAGGGTAAATTTAGCGTGTGCTTACACCCTCGGAGGCCTCTTAATAATTGAGAAGGCATCTGCTCCAATTAATGTGGACCTCTAAATGCAATCCCTTTTTAAATATTTTCGCTAACTGGGTCACACTCTTACACTGTCTGTCTCACCATCTCTCTCTCTCTCTCTCTCTCTCTCTGTTGCTCACTGGTTTGCGCCTTTCTGATGCAGCAAAGAAGAAAATTAGCTGCCTTTCACTTTTAAACAGGTTTCATGGTTTGTGAAACATCATCTGGGATGTTTTGCCTCAAGTCTTGCAAGACTGGCCAACTCTCACTGAAACACACACACACACACACACACACACACACACACATCATCTAAGGTAAGGTATTAGCCGATTTCCCATTCTGTCCTATTAAATACGAAATTGGAACCTATTTGAGCTGTTATCTCATTAGACCCAAAACTAGAGATTAAGTTCTCCCTGACTCCTTATCACTGGGGCTATGCAGTTATAGATCCTGTCATTTCATTGGTTAAATCATTACATATCCAGCCAATTAGCTCTTCTCGTTTTGGTTAATAAGACGATGACAAAGTTGGCCAGGTGTTTAAGCACTTATATTTAACTTTTTTTTTATTTGAAAGTTAATTAAATGCTCTGCAGATGGAACACTTTAACAAATTGATTCTGTTAAGAGTCAGGGCATCTCAGATTAGATAGATTAAAGCCATTTTAGCAGAGATTAAAGATGAATGTAACCCCTGATGATTTGATTAAGGACTTCGGGAAAGTCTTCACTTTACTTCTTCCCATGCTGCAGATAAGAATAGTTTGTCAATTCCCAACGTATTATTGTGATCAATACTAATATTAATAATAATATGAACTGGAAAATGTATTTCCTGCAGAGAATGCGGTGGCTGCTGTAGTGTAAACTGAGGGAAAACATCTGTTTAATAAAGCAACAAATAGTTTAAGATGAAGTTATTTATTAAATGTTTGAACAAAATGTAACGGGTAAAAAAAATTGACCGAGTTGTGAAGTCTGAAGTAGTTGAAGACGGAAAAGAGGGCAGGCAGGCACCGTCTGGCATTGAATGAATGTTTTAAAAACATACAATAATAATAATAATAAAAATGTATAATAATAACAGATAACAATAATGATAATAATGTGCTAATAATGATAACATGCAAAGGATTATGCACATATGTTGAGTCTCCTCAGAAGACTTTAAGTAGCTTTGCGTTATCCTTCATTAAATTAGCATTAGTTTAGACATGGTGCAGCTGGCCAGGGTCACGTCAGTTGAATAGAGTCCGGTCGGTACCTGCTGTGTATCTACTTGTATTACATTCTCTTACAGTGTACTGTATAGCAGTATAACAATTTAACGTAGCTTTGTCGCTAACATTAAGTGTGTCTGTCATTCATGGTCAAACGGTACTGTAGTGTACACCGAAGTCTTTGTCAGTAAAACCTTCAGTGAGAAACATTTTCCAATTCCGGATGTTTTTTTTTAAATGTATCAATCAATGGTTCATTCGTCGCATTTCGTCGTCGCTCACCCTGGCGCTGAAAGTGCGCCGACATCGATACATTCAATCAGCGCGTTTTTTTGTATTTTTATTGTCATTTTATTTCTGAAATGCAATTCGTGATAACTGTGTTATTTCACTACGTAATCGCTTTTGGTTCGCGTTTTTTTTTTTTTAAATGAGCAGACAACAACACCTCTAACCCTAACCCTCTTCACCGTTGTGTTGCTGTGGAGCGGCGTGCCTCCGCTGAGCTGCCTTCTATTATGCGCCTCGTGATTTTTGACCGCGGACAAAAGATTAAAAAAAAATATTTCGTCAACGGAACTCGTCAATGGAAGAGAAGACGCAGTTCTGTGTGATCAGTGTAGTCGATTCATGTTTATAACACATTATTATTATTAGACGGGAGGGCTTCTGCTGCACACTCGTTAAAGTCCTACTCACTTGTTTGCCTGCTACCTTAAGATTTTCAATGAATGAGTGTTGATTAGAAGATGTTCAGACTCTATGGGCTTATTTTACATTGATTGACTGTGTGCGCATTGGGCTTATTGAGATGTATACCTCGTCGAGGACTAAGTAATAATAATGATACATAATGGAACATTTGAATAATTGTGATCAACACAATTAAAGGTTTAAGTTAAAGTAACATCAGAATCAGAAATAGATTTATTGCCAAGTAATTTTCACATTACAAGGAATTTGGCCTTGTCTGTTGTGCAAACAATAAATACAGAGGAATAAGGAAGTAATGACAAAGTATAATAAAAATAAAAGAAGACATGTACAAATATCTCTTTTCAATGAAGAGCTGTGCAGTAGTGCAGGAATGTGCAAAATATTGACCAGGAATGCAAAGTTTCACAGTGTGAGGTA